>VWYO01027373.1:108214-141531 GCA_013400275.1 Rhadina sibilatrix | reverse complement strand
TCGCGTGTCGCGGCCGGAATCTTTCTCCCAAAACAAACCAGCACAAACTCCTATTGCATTCCTTTTACACTTTCTTTCTTTGCATTTTTGGGAGCAGGGTCACTACAGCTGTAGAGTTGCCCAAAGCCAGGTAGTTGGGTTGTGCACCCACATCTCAACAGAACTGAAAATAAAATTCTCCACTCGCCAGGCAGAGGCTGGATGTGCAACTCAGCACTTACAGCCTTGAGCTCACAGCTATCTGAAACCTGCCTGCAGCCTTGTTTCTAAGCTCCCTGCCAGAGGCACAAATAACCCTGTGGGTCCAGCTATCACATCACTAGCTGAGCAGCAAAACTGGCTTGAAGGCAGAATTTCCTGGGGGGGCCTGTATTTGTCCACAAGCCAGCAGATGATACCCAATACTGTGCCAGACTCGATTTCATTTACTCAGGCCTGCTTGAAATGCTGCATTTGTGGTGCCCAGCTCTTGATTTTCAGGGCCCAATAGAGTTTTGAATGCAGTTCATCCCATTTCAACGCAGATTTGCATCAGAGTCATTAGCAGTGGTATTACAAAAGTTACACATGCTTCCTAAACTCCACAATATGTAAAAGGATCTGTGAAAAACAGAAGGCATCCCCATCCTTCTTGAACAACTTCTAAAGCAAATCTTCCAGAGGACACAGGCAACTTTATGATGTATAAAATGCATGTCTTGTTTATAAAAATGTATTTCACATATTTTAATAATTTTACTGTATATATATAATGTAAAAACATTATGTTACATTCTACTGACACTGAGCTGCAATCCAAAAGGACCCACAAGGTGCACCCTCACCTCAAGTGCCATGTGCACCACAATATAAAAAAGACATCCTATTAGAAAGCATCTAAAGAAGGGCCACGAGGATGGTGAGGGGTCTAAGAGGAAGCTGTATGAGGAGCAGCTGAGGTCATTTGGTCTGTTCAGCCTGGAGGAGACTGAGGGGAGACTGCTGTAATCTTCAACATCCTCACGAGGCAAAGCAGAGGGGCAGGCACTGATCTCTTCACTCTTGAGACCAGTGACAGGACCTGAGAAAATGGCATGAAGCTGCATCAGAGGAGGCCTAGATTGGATATCAGGAAAAGGTTTTTTCACCCAGAGAGTGTTCAGCCACTGGAACAGGCTCCTCAGGGAAGTGATCACAGCACCAAGCCTGACAGAATTCAAGAAGTGTTTGGACAATGCTCTCAGGCACACGGTGTGTCCTGTGCAGGGCCAGGAGTTGGGATTCAATGATTCTAATGTATCCCTTCCAACTCAGCATATTTATGATTCTAAACACTGAGGCTTTCCTGAGGCTGGAGCATCCCCAGGGCACTGCCATGTCCCAGCCTGGAAATGCTGCTCTGCAGTACACGGCCTCTGAAGCACAGGGTAACCTGCCCTGAAAGCAAAGGTTCCCCCAGGCTGGCCTTGACACAATTCAGAAGAAAACAAGAAGCACCAGCTTTGCTCCTGCCTGCCTAGGGACCAAACACTCTATATTGGGTTAAGAGTACAATAAAACCTTGCCAGCTCAGGGGTGACTCAGCAGCTCGTGTGCATTGCATCAAGCCCTGCACCATCAAACACACTAGCAGGGAAGTTGAGAGAGAATGAGGAAACACTTGGTTTGGGAGCTACCCATGGCCATAACGTGGTATAACCCCTCACAGTGCTGCAGCAGGCTTATCTCCTCCTGAATGGAAAGGGCTAAAAGGGCAGGGAAAGCAAACTCCATTGACCCAGATACTGGAGGCTTGTGAAAAAAAATCTGGAAAAGGTGAGCAAGCATGCTGGCTCACGTTATTGCAAAAGGACATGCAGAGAGAGCTAGCTAACTGTGCCTGTGTCATGACAGCTGGCAGGCACCCTCTCAAACCACCACAGGAAAACCAACCACAGGCAGCCAACAGAACCTGCAGGTATGGAGCAGCTTTTGTAGCTAAACACAACAGGAGGGCTTGCCGCAGGGGAAATCCCACAGAAAGCAGGCCCTGTCAAACATGAGTGACAGCTGATGCTTCAGAGGATCACAGGATCAACAGGAGCTGCTAAGAGATGAATAATGACTAACAAAACAAGCATCTGAGCAATCTAATTTATGTCACCTACCCTCAGCCACAGCTTTTTCACTGGTGTGTTTTATTCATTGGTCTTTATAAGGTTGGGTTTAAATGCTTTTACTCTTTAAGTGAAAATAAAAACAATTAGGTCATGGCAGTAACAGCAGAAGCCAATTGTGATGTGAAATGAGCTGTATTACCTTCCTGAGACGCATCTGGAGTCATAAAACTGAAATTCAGAAAAAAATATTAATCACCACTTGCCAACGTCTTCCTTTTGGCTGCAGAAGTGAAAGCCCTTCCACACTAGTCAGGAAACAGCAGCTGTGACCAAACAATGGGCAATGCCAAGATCAGCCATTCCCTGTCAGCCCTAGGGGTGTGCCATTCCACTGCCAGAACACAGGATTCATAGCTCATTAACAGCTCCACAGAGAATGGGAGCATCCTGGAGTGTAGCCCTGTAAACCAGTAACAAGGACACCTCCAGCTGGGGGTGATGCAATCCCTGCTCTGAAGCATTACTAATGCATTTTGTCTCAGTCTCCATGAGATGAATTTCACATGTGAAATGAAGAGATACTGAGCTGAAATCACCACATGGCAGCCCACCACCTTCTGGGCCAGTACTGTGGCTGATACAAGGGTTTCAAAATCCAAAAGAAAAGCATGCAGACTGATGATCAAGTGAGATCTGGATGCTGACTCAAGTCTTGAACTCAAGCACTGTGTGCAATCAAGTATCAATAGATTCAACCCTGCTACTAGAATACAGGGATTGGTCCAGGAAAAGAACAGGATGAAAAGACAGGATGAAAGAGAATGAGAACCAACATGAAGCAAGAGATCAGGAGATGGATTTCACTTTTCTATGCATCTACGTAAGACATACCTTTGCATGGCACTTACCTGATGTCCACTTGGAACACGGCTGGGCTCCCAAAGTCGGCGTGCAAGTTTCCGAGCATGGCATTGCATGGCACAGCTATGCCTGAGAGTTGTGTTGGGGGTAAACAGTAAATCATGTTAATAGTAAAATCTCTCTCTCCATAACTCAACCCTAGTGTTTTTTCAGGAAGCACTGAGAACTGGGCCACGTGACAGTTGCCTTGAAAAATGATGAAGTCTGTTTCTTCAGAGCAAACTCCACATTTGCAGTGTGGAGCTTGGCGGCCATGGCTGTGGGGCTGGCAGAAAAGCACTCCCTGGTGAGATCCATCAGGGCAGCTGTAGGGTCCATTAACAAAATGAAATTCAGCCCCTGGCCATGCTAGCTGATGTTTCTGTTTCATTTAGTCCCGAGTCCCAGCACCAGAAGTGAAGCTCATGGGGACAGAACGGTGGCCAGGCAGGACAGCACTCGGTTTCCTTAGGCCTTCAGAAAGTCTAAGCCATTTAATTTAAAAGAATCAAGCTCAGCAGGAAAAAAAACAAACCCACATCACTAATCATTATTAAAGAGGGAAATCTTTTGTTATGTCCTTCAGCTCAAAAAACACTAACAAGATATTTTCCTTCTCATGTACAGGGCAGCTGTGCCACGGATTATGAAGAGTTCCTGAAGCCAAACATATTGCTGCCTTTCCCCCTCACCTCCTAAAGCCCAGCAGCAGCTTAGCTGGAGCGACACAGTAAGGTCTTCTACTGAACAGCCTCACTTCAAAACTCTAATATTCAGGAATATGCATAGTAGAAAAGATGTATGCAACTCCAAATGCTTCCTCAGTTGCAGGGGAATTGCACAACAAACACTGCAAGAGGCCACACTGCTGCTGTGGATCAGATAGACAAGGATCTGCACAACTTTCTCCAAACCACCAAACAAGTCTGTGACAGGGCATCAAAGCACAAGCCATCAAATTTCAAGCTGGGCGTCCAGTGACAGCGTCCAACATCCTCTCTATGACAGCAAATATAAACTATAGACATTGGCTACCAAAAAGTGATTCTTGCTGGCAGGAAAGATGCCACATGACAATCTTTCCATAACTGCATCAGGTATCTCTGTCAGAAGACAGTATAGTCTTTCCTCAGGTTATGTTTAAATTTTATTTCTGGCCCCAAAACACAGAGGGAAGAAAAAGACTCATAAAAAACCCAAAAGATAAATCCTACTTCTAACCCAAATTTTCACTGTAGCTACTGGATAGTTGCAACAAAGCATAGAAACTTGGCCTGAATGGTTGTTCAAATCTCTAATTGGAGAAAACTGAAAAGACAGAGGCAGAGAAGGTGGCATAGGGAATAGCAAAATCCTGGGGTCACATTCTGCATGCTGCCACGGCACATGAACAGAGCATTGTTTAGAAACTGAGCCAGTGATGCAGCAATACTGCTGAGATGGACAAACCAAGGGCCAGGCTGGGTGGGGCTTTGAGCATCCTGGTCTACTGGAAGTTGTCCCTGCCTATGGCAGAGGGAGCTGGGACTAGATGAGCTTTAATGTCTCTTCCAACCCAAACCAAAGATTCTCCAGTACCTTTGGCCAAATGCCTTTTAAGGCCTAAGAGGTATTTCACACTTTTTCACTACTGCCCACAGGGTCATAGTCAGCACCAGACCCAGATTAGTGGGATTGGACACAATGCACCCAAACATATCCTTCTTCCAAACAGCAGCTCCCCAGGTGGAATGACAGTAGCTTGCTGTGGCAATAAAGTAAGACACAAAGCAAGTACAAACAAGAGCAAAGCTGCAAAAAGATTCTGTAAAAAAAGAAAACCATCCATCCATCTATCCTTCCAATTTTGTTCTACACAAGATACAACCTGTGAAATACCAAATACTAAAAATAAATTTGAAAGTCAAAGTAACAATCAAAAAAGAGCCCCCAACTTACCATTTACAGCTAACTATGAAAAACAGAGCCGCTACCATGAATAAGTAAATGAAATATTTTTTTATATCAGCTGATAAGAGACACTATGTATGTGCAAACATTGCTTTGCTTGTAATCTTAGATCAACATAAAATTGCTGAAATACAAATTCTTTATTTAAAGTTTTTGGGATGATAACTTTTGTAATCAAGTTTTCATTACAAACACACATTCGTTTTCTCATCTGAATCATGTTTCCTGTCACCTCAGAAGAGCTATCAGTATTTGTTAACCTCTTTTCAAGGTTAGAAGGTACCTCACTTCTAGATTTACCACCTGAACTAGGAAACACCACTTTTACAGGTTTACTGTTGCAGTACGATGGTACAAAGCTAATCCAGAATTAATGATGCATGGGCTGTTCTTTTGAGAGTACAAAGTGTCTCTTTTAAGGAATCAGTGTCCAACCTCCAAAACCACAGAGGCTGAATAATCCCTTTTAAATGCAGGCGCCTCTGCTCTCTTGTGGGTAAGCAGCTGTGCACCAGCCAGATGAGGAACTCCAGAGACTCACTTCCCACTGTCCTTTCCTCGGGAAAACCTTGTGAACTTTTCCTTGGCACATAACGAAAGGTGGCAACCGCAAGACCTTGGCACACAATGGAGAAATGGCTGTCCTGTCAGCAGATGCACAGTGGTGACATCAGCATTTCTCTCATGTTATGTCCCAAGTTCCTGACTCCAACACACCCTGTCCAGCTCTAAGGCCTCCTGCTTGCCACAGTTTAGTTTGCATGTTACAGCAGGGTGCAAGGAAAGCAACACCACCTGCTTCTGTACATGGAGAACAAAGGGAAAAGCATTCCTTAGTCCATTTCCTTCATGTCTCTAACACCGCATTCCTTAGCCTTGGACCTTCCATCACTTATAAGGGGAACCTGAATTTAGGTGAAGTTTATCAGTCACAGGCTGATAAGGTCTGCTGATATTTACTAAGACAAAAAGTACATTAAAATGCTTAATATGCAGCATCTCCATTTGCTACCCCACCAGCTACATCAAAATTATTTTGGCACCGCGCTCATGTGAATGGTGTGAAAAAAGGCACAGTCTCAGAACTCAAAGCTGTAACACAGTCCCCATTAAAAAGTGGGACTGGTTTATGAAGTGACTTCAAATGCTTGAGCGGTACCCAAATGGCGATGCTACTTTTCACCTTTAAAATCTGCACTCACGTGCGATGTGATAGGGTTTTATTATTTATATACAGGGCAGTTTGAACCCCTGTAAATTATCAATCATTTTGATGATAATCAAAAGTCCTCTGTAAATACACATGGGTATCTGCAAATTAAATCAATGAAGAGAACAGGACATTGGGAAAAATAATCAGCTAAACTCATGCCTGCAGCAACACTGCACTGGCTGAAGATCGGTATATTTTGATTAAATATTAAAAATATTAGCATTTGTGATGAAAGCATAATTATATGCACTGCTGGAAATTAACGTGTCAGAAGTCTTGACTGAAGTAAGAATTTCTGAGTTTCACTCAATGCTGCCTCTGAAGGCGGCACTGTTTTGAGTTTTACTATAGATGCCATCCATATAGAACTGCTCAAAGAAAAAAACCAAAAGAATCATATCAAAAAGTCAAAATTGAGTCTGCTCATGTAGTTTTCAATGTTCACCACCATTCCCAATTGTTCCTACAGCACTTAAGCTTGTTATAGAGACTGAAGCTCCCAAACACTTCATAGTAACTCTTCTCTCAGTACTTTTAAAGTAGTTTACAAAAAATATGAACCTCACAAGGCATTTTGGACTACAGAAAATCAAAGATTGTTCCTCAAAATTAGCAATAAAAGAGCTATTCAAGCATTGAGGCTTGAAAAAGGAATGTACTATAATTATTCCACTCTGTGCCAATGAAAGTAATTTAAAGTTTGATTTGTATTTGCTGTTCAACTTATCAGGACATTTTTAACAAATACGAGATAAAATACCAATGGATTTTCTTGCTGAAGTTAGAATTAAACGTAAGTAATAGTTGCTGCACAAGCTGCACTACATGTTCTGTTAAATGTACTGAAAAGTTTCTTCCACTGCTTTGTAACAATACTTCCATTTTAGAATACCAAAGCAGTATTGAAAAGAGTAAATAATAGATTTCCACAGATGGCTTTTTTTCTAATATTTCTTCTACATCTTTAATCAAGTCTTCCTTTAATTTGTGTCCAGGTTCCGATATACATTCAAGTTAGAGGAATTTGATTGAAGAAATATAGTACTGATAAGGACAGTATCAGTACTATCCCCTGGTCATCTACAAAACACTGAAGGTAGACGTTTCAAGATCACAAAACCAACTAAATTCACATGAATAAAGCAAATACACAAATAGGCATGAATGTCGACCACACAGTTTTAAAACCAATCTCTCATTAGCTTGAGACTGAAGATACTGAATCTCACAATTGAATTGAATTTCATGGGTGCCACACCTGGCCACCCTCCTGGACAACAGAATAGCTCTACTGATTGGAGACTGTACAAGACAAATGTTTTTCTAACATGTCTAGAAAGCAGCAAGGCGAACTGAAGTCAGTTCCACAGAGCTGATGTCACACAGCAGCCCAGTACCAGCTTTGTTTTTACATTTTTACTAGTTTTGTTGTTACATTTTTGAAGTTATCCCAACTCTGAAACTTGACCAAATGATAATTTTAAGCATTCACAAAAACTTAAGAGGAGCATCTCTGAAAGTCAAGGTGAGTACTCCCTTCCTGCCCGTATGTACTTTTTTTAGAGATCCCTGACAAAGACAGTACAGAAAAGTAACAATTCATAAATCAGCATCCAAGATAAACTACTGATGTTCACAATACAAAGCTTAACCTTGCTGCAAATATTTCTTTTTTAATGTTTCTATGAGGAAAAAAAAATTCAACAATGAAATCTAGTTCTAGTTTATCCTTCAAACTGAAACCGTTAATGACACACTACATTGATAGACCAATATCTGACGATATACGTGACCTGAAGTACACAAAGAACAAAAAGCTCTTGAAGGGGAAGGTGAAAGTCTGGAACAGACACTGGAGACATCATTTCTCCTATCCCACTGTTCCAGGATCAGTTACTGAAAAGGCTGTCCAATACACACTCATGTTGAGCAGATGGCTCTGCACAGCTAGCTGGAACAAGGATGTAAGTAGTTTTTTTTCCCTACAAAAAATAAACACTCAAATTCAGGGAAAAGATCAATTATACATTTCATAGAATGAGCAGGATTCCATCTCACCTATTTCTCCAAACATGCTCTTTCCACCCCTCAGATGACTGGAGTTTATAGTTTCTTTTATAAATAGTTGCCCCTGTCACTCCAACCACTATTTCTCATATTGCAGATTAAGGCACACTAGTTGAATAATCTGCATTAAAGAATTTCCTTGCTGGATCTATAGCTAATATTTTTTTTTTGCTAAATCAAAGTTTTCAGTTGTCTCCTGAAGGCCTTTTACACAGCATCAGTATGGCTCAGGAATGCCTAACTCTCCACATAACAAATATCTGCTTCGCCAGGGTCCATGTGGGAAAGACACGTCAAGGAACACTCCACATCTTACAGCATTTATATCCATAGCACCAAGATGCAGTTTAACCACGCTCATCCTTAAACTGTGCTTATATCAACGTAAGTTTGTCATCTGTTACCACAAAATGGTTGCCATTTTGATTTAGAAAAATATTTTAAAAATCATAAACCCCAGAAGCATGAAGGAAAAAGGGCCAGTGTCTAGCTGATTGCTTTAAGAATAAGTGAGTGGGTCTTTGGTCAGAAGACAATCTTGTCAGTGCAACTTTATGAAATACATTCCTTATGCTCACTGAATTGGAATTACAGAGTAACGCATGGCAGGAGAGACGAGGTTCAACAAAACTTAAATAAAAACTCTGGTCATAAGAAATCAGCCTACTTTTAATACTGTTAATGCTCATTGTTCCGTTGAGTATTCTGTTGCTCCACAGCATGGAAAAAGCAAACAAATCACAAAAGAAGACGTTAGAATATATATTTTTTTTAATTTTTATAAATAACTTATCTGTTACAAAGGCAGTTTACCCAGCTAAATCACAAAACCATCAACTCAAGATATCCAAATTAGGTTTTATTAATAAACAGGTAAAAACTGATTTGTCAATCTTCACATAGAACTGCAGATGAAGCTGAATTTATAAACAAAATGCATTGAATGCAAGTGCTTTGGGTCTACTGCCTAATTACCTGGGATTGACATTTTCTTCCCACATAAAAAAAAAAATGCAAAGCCTTCAAAACAAAGGCCTCTGTGCATTCACATAGATCACTTGTAAAACTCCTCGTAAAAGTGTCCACTGGCGGATGTTTACAGTGGGTGACAGTCTACTTTGTCTCTTGCTACATTGTTAGCACTCCCTCCAGCCTCACTAAGTGCTGCTGCTACATAATTCTTTGCGTGCCGTCTTTCATGCATATTGTACTGGAATTCCATTTTCTTGATCTCGGTTACATACATCCCCGATCATGTGAGTATTCTCCTTAAAAAAATAGATCATTGAAATAAAAGAGATGCTTGAGGTTGCTTCAGTGTTCAAGTCTGTTTGATTTCTCTTTTCCAGCCTTTATTTCAGTTGTCCTAAATATTGCTATCCTTGTTTTCTATAAATATGAGACTTCACCACAAAGTCAGGTTTAGAAACTGGCTGCCGAAACAGGAAAGCATTTAAAGTCCTTGAACAAAGCTGTACGATGCTGCTGCTGTTGATTTTGGCACTGTATGTACTTCCCCAATGAATCTCTCTTCAGGAGTCTGCAAGACACCCAGCAGATGAAGCAAGCTTAACTCGGATGCTGATCTGTTGGTGGGTCGAAAGTTTCCTAGTATAAAGTTTCCTCACACCAGACAAAATGCTCCCTTTGTGTCACCCACCGTAAAACTCAGTGTACAGAGTGAACTATATGCATAACTCTTCCAACTTTTCCTGCACTTTTACCACGCTGCATCTGCAGGTCTTCACAGATCATCAGCATTTACAAGAGCAATGTACAGAATGAGCAGAGGAAAGCTATTTTGTGCATAGTTTCTTATTAATGCTCTTATTTTAAGGCATTGCTTCTCTCAGATAAAAGCTTAAAAAAAGGGACATGATCGTGCTTAATCACTTAAAGGGAAAAAAAGAAAGTTAACAAAAAGACTATTACACTATACATACAGAAGTACAAGAAAATAATAAAGGTGAGGAAAAGAAATCACTTAAAGCAGGCTCTAGAGCTATGTACAGTAGGAAAAGCTTTGGGGTATTTCACTGTGTGTATTGTACAGACAACGCATGCAGTTTTTCCTTTTTATCTTTAGATGTGATTGTACTGATTTCTGGCTTCACAGAGATGTTTTCAGGGAAGACAAGGCAAAGAGTACCACTGATTTGTGAAGTTCTTCCCTTTATCAAAGGCACTATGTGGCAGCAAACAGTTTAAATATTTAAACCTTGTTCCTTTTAAGATCTCCTCTGTGCATGTAGTGTTTCACTGAAAGCTCTGAAAACAAAAACACTAGCACTCTATTCCTTTCCCCTGTCAAAATTCAGTAGTGACATGGGGGCAGAGAAGAGGATGGGCAACACCCAGGCCCTGTTACTGGTAATACTGTACATGGTTTAGGCAGCTGGTGAGTCTCTCAGCAGATGGCCCTTCAGCCGATCAGCATCAACTGCCTGTGACACAACTCTGAGGTATTGCTTGCTCTGTGGGCTGACATTTAACATTAGCAAAATACCATCTCGTCACACCTTCCATTTTACAAAATCCTATGCATAAATGCTTTTTTTGCCCCCCAATGCCTGGACAATTCCTTGTACATTTGCTATGGTTTTACGGAAGGTAATGGGCCTGTTGGCTCAGAAATGCCTGGGCATTTCACACTGTTCACAGCGATTTAAGGCCGGATGATTTAAAAAAGTACAGGCGGTACAACTCCACTGAGCTCCCTCATCTTCATCTGTGTCTGGAACAGTCTTTGGTGTTTTCACAATGGACCTCTGATCTGTGACATGAAGAGATAAGATAAGCAGTTACTAACTGAAAACAGCACGGAAAGAATTTTGAGACTTTTTTTTCACTTACTATCTTGTTCCTCTGAGAACAGCACAGTTATTGAAAGTGACAGAAGCAGCTTTTTACCACCTCCTTGACTACAGTTTGATTTTAAATCAGCCAAAAGGCTCAAGGTAGAACTACAAAAATCAAGTTTCCCATTCCTTAACTCTGCCTTCTTCCCTTTCTTCCCTCAGTTCAAAGCTACAGCATAAAAAGGAGATAAAATCTGCAAATTAATCTGCACATGGAAACATGGACAGGAGTTAGAAGTCTGACACCTATGGAGTGGTCTAAAATTCATTATGACAAGAAGCATGTGCTTTGTAACCCTTCGACATGTTTAACTTTTTGATCCTAGAAAGAAGGAGCAGTTCTTCAAGCCAGCTCAGCAGGCAGATGTACTGAAGAAAAACCACTGCCCGGCTCTGTCTGATTATTCTACAGAATAATCCTCCCAAACCATATCAACACATCTTTTCACATGATGTGTTAGACAGCAATCTTCAACTATGTTAAAAGAGAAAAGAAGCGAGAAAAGGCATGAAAAGGATGAAAAGAGAGATGAGTGACTTCTCAAGTTAAGGGTTGTCCAGTTTAGGCAACTGCAAAATCCTTTTAGCCCATTATTTCATCTGGAGAACATCGCATCAGCAACTCATCAAAGGCAATTGCTGCAAAATGACAGCAAGAGCTCTAGAAGAACAATGGTGAACAATGGTTCAGATGGTACTGATCACAGTTGCAAGAAGAATTATTTTTGTTCTTTTGTGAACAGCAGTAATTCTGGTTTAAGTCAAAGCCTACATGATAGCTAAATTGAAGCTTAACATGAAATGAAAATTAAAGTTAATGAAGAACTAAGATACAGCAGTGATACTTTTTTAAAAAGAAAGAAGAAAGATAATTGATAGAGGAACTCTGGAGCTTTATAAATCAGGCAGGGTTAATTTTGCTTTTTCAAGACAGACTGAATGAAACACTTAAATTTGTGAGCTCCTGCAAGATAAGCCAATAGAAATGTTGACAGCTAGTCAAAGAAACTTAATTTTTCTTCTTTGATAGGTTGGTTTTTATTTATTGTAAAAGGAACTACATAATTGACAGAACTTGGAAGTTCTTCATGGTTCAGTTGTAAAATGCGTCTAATAGGAATGTGTGTGGATTTAACTTTAATTGGAATTTCCACTACCAGCTCAGGTAACAAAGGACAGAAAGTGCTTTATACAGCATGAAAAACTGTATCCGTTTGGAAGCATTGCAAAAGGTCTCCAGGACAAGAAGTCCAATTTAACTAGACCATTTTACAATGCAGAAACATCAGAAATCTCTTAGATGAGATTCTGTAACAACAGTTACTGCACACTGCAAGGACAATTAAACACACACATCTGTATTACGTGGAGAACTTCCTGGACAGAAAGACTGCACAGAAACACCAGTGGATTATCTCTATGTTTCATGAAGTGGTTTGCCTAAAGTCATAGTATGATGCTGTTCCAAACAAGTTGATTTCATTCTGTGCTTTATGCAAAACACAAAAGGTAATTGTTCTGCTTTGTTTGACATCCTGAGAGGGGAAAAAAGTAAGTAATGTGCAAACTAATGACAAGTAGAATGTTTAAGAGTGGCCAATATTCAGCAATACTGACTGCCCTACTGGACTGCATATTACTTTCCTCTTCAACTACCTACAACTATATTTACCAACAGTCAGAAGAGGCCTTCATGTAACTTGTTAATTCAAATTCTACAGTAGCCATGATGTCCAGTGAGTTGTTACTACATGTAAGTAAATCTACTCTTTGCTGTAGATAACGGTGAAGTCACCTAAGTGAGTTTCACTGGTCCCTAAGCAATGTACCTCATGCTCATTTTTAAAGAAAGACAGATGCTTCCATTATATAAACTACCTTACAATATATTAACCATCTTTAACATTTAATATACTTCTCCTTCCTGAATATATGAATAGAGAGGAAACAAGAGTAAGCAGAAGCACACTTACTGCCAATACAAATGAAATGCAAGGTTTGTATGCTTTTGAAGTAATCTATTTCATAATCAACACTTAAACAAGATTCTTAAATTAGAACTTGATATTAGATACAAACCAGCTATTTGTATCAAATTCAAATTCTATCAATACAATACCTTTGGGTTTTGGTGGCACGGGACCAAGAAATCCGATATTATCGTAAAAATTATGAATAGCGCTGGGATTAAAATGTGGTCCTAAAAATAAAAAAAAAAGTGCAGCAGTTTAAAAAAATAAACTTGAGTAGGGAGGCATATCAGTTTTTTCTGGCAGTAATTCTGTAACAATAATAGTATTCACTTATCACCTTTTATATCAAGGTGTCAATACAGACCTAAGTGAGATATTAGTGATTTCACTTTAAGAAACATATTGCCCAAAATATGCAATATAAAGTAAAGTCAGAGACAAAATCTAGCAAACTCAACCCCTTTAAAGGTATTTTTCTCTACTACTCTTTAAGATCATAAGTAAATCTTAGCTTTCTTTTTCTAAATTGCAGCTAAGCTCAAGAGATATCTTACCTACTACGCACTGTATTATACATGCTTAGAATTAAAACTCAGAGGAAGTTCTAAATGCAACTTACTGTAACAAGCAAAAAAAAAAAAAAAATCACCTACCATTCATTCTATTTAAAGTCAAGTTTTTAGTGCAGCATTACATTCAGCACACCTGTCTATCTTCTCCTGAATTGCAGGTACACTGTCTGAAGCAGAACTTTTGTGGCACTTCTCCTAGCTGCTCTAACGGCTCACTGCTGCTGGAAGTGGGAAGTATCAGTTCCTTCCCTCTCACTATCTCAGTTCTCCCTTCCTGTGCCTCTCCCTCACATCAGCTGTAGCAAGCTTTTCCAGCAATGCAAGTTTTAGCTTGGCTCATGAACAGAATCAGCTCTGCAAAGGGTCTAAAAAAAATAATACAGAGCCAGAGCTCAGTAAGTGGCAAGAGAGAGAAGGCTTTCTTGTTGGCAGTTCTTGAACTGGCTCAGCTGTCTCATAATATCACTCCCATGACCAAAGGCTGTGTCCCTGCAGACAAGGAAAGCAGAGAGCACGCTGGAAGTTACAACTGCACTTTATATTTGCTAACCTGAGAGGCTGAATACAGACAGAAGCGGAAGACAAAAGAGAGAGATGGACACATATGTATAGTTGTACCATTCAAAAAACTTTCTTTCTTTCTTCGCTACTCAGGTAACCAGATTCCACCCCCCCAGCATTTAATAAATAAATGGCATCACAAACTTCTCTCTTCTAAGCCAAGAATGAAATAGGAATGACTGTGGGATTAGGAAAAATCATATGGCCAACAAAAACAACAGGCTTTAAAGTCAGTTACTTCCATGGTTTCACTCAAACTAATGTGATGATTTTGTAAAAAGTGTGTATAGCCATCATTTATGACACAGACTTTTTTGAAATATGTGGACAGTGGAAAAAAAAAATCAACATTTACAGTTACTGATGTACTAAGACATACTGTACCTCTTGCTTGAAAAAGATCAATCTCTTTGGTTAGACAATCTATGTCTATCTGCAGCTGTCTGTTACAACTTCTTAACTGTTGCATTTCTTCCAGCTGAAAAAATAAATCTGCCTGTTAGACTAATTTTCCCAGTTTATGAACAGTTATCATTCATGCACAGGTAGACAGCATTTAGTTATTTCAGAAATGATAATAAAAGAATCTTCCCTAATTTCTTTTAATCCAAGCATAGTTTTACAAAAAGCTTTCAGACTCATTGAACAGTTCTCATTCATCAGACTTCAGAGCTGACTGAACAACTCCAAACTGCAATCAGGGCACAGCCAGTGTGGTCCAGTCCACCAGATCAATGGATGATTATCTAGCACTGAAAACTGGTGCATTAATCAGTTTCTCTGAGCTCATGCACCAAGACCAAAAAGTACTTGATAGCAGCATGAGTATTAACTTTTAAGGACTACTAGGTCAAACCTTTTGTGACTGCCTTTAAAAGCAATACTTCACAAAGCCATTAGTGAACTGCAAGGTTGTGGTTAAATTAGACCTTGCTCTTAACTCCACTGTTTACCAGCTTAACTCTAACTGTACTGTCCCTAGTATATTGTCAATATATGAACAACTCTTCCTTCAATTTATCGTGACAGATCACACTTGTGGTTTAGGTTTATACCCTACAGAAGTTTCAACTTACTGATGGAATTTGGGAAACAGAATTCGATCTTTTCAGGCGCCTTCGTGTTAGATTATTCTCCATTTCATTGACCTCTGATTTTAGTTTATCCAACTTTTTCTTTTGAACCTCAAGTTCTCGTTGAAGCCGCTCCATCCTGGCCTTCTGGTGTACCAGTAAAGCTGCAATACATAAAGTCCCATTTTATCTACTTTATTATCCTTCACATGGTAACATCAGATTAAGATGCAAGTTAGTACTCTTTTGGGAAAAAAAAAAAAAAGAAAAAAAAGAAAAAACACTACTACAGACTGCTTTTCCAATTTCCTCACAAGAAAATCTGCCATAAGACAGAAAATGCTGTATTTCTGAAAACAGCACAAACTAACTACAGACAAGCAAATATGAGAAAGCCATACAATGTAATAAATGGCCATGCAAAATTTAACTGCAATCTGTAAAAACCTACAAGATGGACTACCCAAAGCCAGGAATAAATATTTGTGTATTCAGCTTAACCACTGTAAACCAGGTAGCATGAAAAGGATTTTGGACAACTGCAATATGGAGCACTACATATTATTGCAATTAGGATTGGATCCAGTGTTGACCATAGTAGGACTCAGCAAATGAAACCTGACCAGAAATAAGCACACCACTAGCAAACTGTGATATTTGCCAAAAGCTGGATTGTATGTCATTTTACCCCTAAACTAACTGTGCAGAACCATTAGCTCAGCTTCTAATTTCTAACACTGCTTACTATTTGTAAAGCAAAAGGCACAAGGATACCTCATTTACAAACAATGAAGTTAGCATTTAAACCACAGTTTTTTAAGGGTATAAAGAGCCTAAGTGGCAGATGACACAAATTCATGCAATCTAATGAGTTTATTTCATTGAAGGCAGGTTTACTATTAAATATCATCACAAAAACAGATATCACTGCTCAAAGTAATAATCACCTTCAGTAAAAATGTGTTTCATTAAATAAACCAAAAAATAATTTTAACTTCTTCACAACCATTTTTTTCATCCATTGAACTAGTAATTCATATAAACTGTGATCAGTTTCACAGACTATGAATACTTTTATATCACCCTGGAAATTATAAAGAAGTAGCAATAACAAGGTATTTTAAAAAAACTGAATTTGCCTCACAAAATCTTTAAGCCAAACTCTAGCTGAAACACGATGTTCAATTCCTCACAATTTCTTCAGGTACCAAAAACTTAGAAGCATTCAAATCTGGTTGTCTAGATTTCCAAATTAGTAGCAGAGGAAAAAAAAACCGCATCAAAAAGATGCAACATTCCACATCTTTGGCAAGCGGAACTGTCTTCTCCTGCAGCTCCTGTCTGTTCATTCATTCATTCACTCACACATTGCATTTTGTCTTCCAGAGGTTCTTTATAAGGAGGAACCATGCCAAACTATTTTTGAACAGTGTTACAGACTGTAAGGCCGTACTGAGATCCAGTCTAGGCTTTTGAGTCACAAGATACTGAAATGACACCTTGCTTTTGCTACGTTTTGCTCAAATCAGAGCAGTTTTCATAAACAGACACCTTTATTTTGGGTCACAGTAATCGCACTACAGTAAAAATTGCAGTTGTGCTCATATGTAAAACAAAAACGTAATAACTGAAATCTCAAGATTTTTGTTCAACACTTGGAATTATCAGGTAAGTAATCTCAACAGTCTCTCCTCTTGAAGCCTTTTACAAATGCAGCAAATGCAGCTGCAAGTCTAAAGAAAGGAAATCAAAGACTACTTTGCCTTTACTCCTGCAGAGAGTATACAAGCCCTTTTTCTTTCTACATTTTATTTCCACTTTTAGACAGTCTCTTCTATTTTCATTACCTTGGTAAGACTGCTGAGGCAGCACAGCTATGCTCCACTGCTCCACTGCCCAGACTCAGAACTCTTCAGACCTGTCAAACTGTGGATGGAGGATAATAGACTGCTGTGGAGTAGCCAGTAGGTGAGAAGCATTGTTACAAGAGCATCAGGTTGCAGGGCTTGGCATGGCCTCAAGAGTTCAGCTATGACCAAGACTGCCTGTGCATCCTTCATCTCCTTTTTTAAGCTACTCTTGTAACCACAATTTCTCATTTTGTTGTTGTCTCACTTCTGAGGTTTAGAAATTCAGCTGTCGTTATGGAACTGCACAAGGAGGAGAAGGCACTGATGGATGCACACAGCACTATTACATGCTTTTCATTTTCATGTCATGTCTGGAAACTTATGCAATTTATTCTCCTAGGAGCTTTGTGACTACCATCTGACAATTTCAAATCCCAACAGCTTTTACAAGCACACATTAAAATTACCATTGTGATTAAAGAAGAATCACTTGATACCACTGTGCTATCCTCCTACTCTTAAAATAACTTTGATAAAGAACTTTAAAGAGATTGGTTTAAATGGAGAATTTAATATATAATTTAGTAATTTTGCATAAATACCAATTTGGCAACTTCAGGAAGACAATGCGGGGAGAGGGGGGGGAAGACAAAACCCTCCCTGTATTTCAGTGAGGTATTTATGAATGGAAAACGGCAATTTAAGCATTCAGCTCCCTCTAGTGTTGCTCAGAGTAACTGAAAACTTTCAGAAAATCACTGTAGTTCAACTTCTTAATTAAGTGCAAACAGGGTATTTGGCACATTTAGTTTTTTTACACTTCTGCACGTTTGCATTCAGCAGAGTGCAGTACACTTCAAAGCTCTGGCAGATGCCACTGTTTCCTCTGACATCCAAAGTGCACATCTTTCACGTAAAGGCTGTATCATTATAACTACAGGGAGGAGCATATAAGTCTGGAGGACAAAAGTTCACTCTTCCTCTACCAGAGACCTTATCAGCTGGGCACTAAATATACCTTTAAGTTTGTAAATGTATGCCTAACTGTTTTCTCAAAGACTCTGTGAATGCGATTTTTAAAGTTAGAGTGTCTTTTGTTATTTTAGGTATTTCTAAGATAAATTCTAATCTAGGAATAGACAATTTCACCCTACCCTATAGATCTACATATTTCTTAAATCTCTTGGTTTGCCAAATATGGAGAGGATTTCTGGCAATGCAATTACACTGTGGCAGGAGGTTCATGAGAGTCTCAAAACACACTTAAGCTTGTGAATGTTTTCAAAACCTGTATTTGACGTTGCACAAAATTCAGTCATCTGATATGCAACTTCAGTAGTTCAAATTGATTTTTTTTTTTGTTCTCTCTTTTCAATACTTACCTAATTTTTTAATAAGAGAATCACTGAAGAGTGGGCCTAATATACAGAGACAAATACCAGGTGGTATTTTTTCTTAGACCACTTGATACAAAGGGCTCAGAGCCCCTGGGAGCATGAGCCACAGCTGTATCTCATTCAAGTCCTTTTTCTTAAACATCTAGAAGGACTGGCTAAGAATTAAAGAAATTTGTTTCCTGCAGCTTTATTTATTTTTGAAGTTTTTAAAAGCTCCAAGAAATCAAAGCAAGAGCTGTGAAATGTTAATTTACTAATCTAGTTTATCAATTAATTCATTTATATTAAAAACAACACATTGGCAAGAATTGCTAAGCAAACATGCATTCACATATATAACTATAGTTGGTACCAGTGATTCACTCAACTTTGCACACCATCCTCCTTCAAGTTAAAGAAAATAATATGAAAACATCAAACAGCCAAGGCCATGTAATATTTAACTAAAGGACTTAAGTTCCCTAGTTAGAAAATATCTACCTAGTGATTTTATTACACGATTATGTATTTTCTTCATGGGATGCCTTCCCACTTTACAGATGGAAAGCTATAGCAGAATGAGCAACTATTAAATAACTGTTCACTACTCATCACATGACATGCATACAGAGCATACATCACAAAAATACATCTCAGTACAGAATCTTCAATTTCTAACAGGATTCCAATTTTTATCCACAAGACACTTTATACTAAATTATATATTGACATCTCACTTTACTTCATATTAATAAAACTAATTATAAATTGTAATCTCTGCTAAGTAATGGGGATACTTCTGCACACTGACAGAAGTAACACTGAACAGAGGAGCATAAAAACGCATTCTGTTTTGGCTGTCCTTCTGGGCATGCACCTAGCATTACTCTTCCCACAGCATCATGAATTCTTACTGACTTCAACAGCAGACACATGCACTCAACATTTCCACAAGCAAGTCCTCAGTATCTCAAACTAGAATCCTAGAAAATGAGAAACATCCATCCCTCAGCAACCAGTTCTGAAAAGTCTGGTGACAGTGAGTTTCTTAGGTTCACAGTCAGTGCCAGAGATACAACCAAGCATTCCAGGGAAATGACACTGATTTCATCTGAGCAGTACCCACTCCTTTACACATTATATAACCTCCATGTTTGGCAGCAAATAAGACAGAGATCTGGGGCAGCCTTCTACTACCTGCTGTGACTTTCTTGGGAGGGAAACCAGAAATACCATGGAAGGAGACTGAGGTGCCTACACACACTGTAATTAAGTAAAGCTTCTTTGATGGCAAGCAGTGGCACCTACAGAGAGATCCAACACATCTTCTATTCTCCTGGGTTGGAAGGTGCATATAAATGTAAAATAAATAAAAAGAGCAAAGGAACCTTCATTTGAAATCAAAGCAACTCCATCTTCCACCCCAAGGTTTCTTTTCCCCCAAGCCAGCTTCAGTTCCTCCTGCCAAGATACAAGGCATTCTGGCAGAAATGGAAAAGCTGATGAAAATTCATTTTTCTCTAATCACGGCCAGAGAAACTACTCATCTTTTCTGGCTAAAATTAAAATGAAACAAGCACCTCACATGGAAGGATTCTGGCAGTCTGGCTAAATCATAAGCAGTTTAGAACACAGAAAACATCAAGTAACTCAAATCCCTTTTTGTTTGTAAGAAGGAAAAAAAAACACTGCTAAGTGTAAGAAACATGTTTAAAAGCAATAGTTAAGACTTCCAGATTTCAATATCATACAAATAAATCTATCACAGACTTCTCAACTTTCCAAATAATAATTAATAACAAAAATGTAAGAAACGCTGTACTTATTGCAGCAGAAATTGGGCACACATGCCAGAAATGCAAAATATCTCTACATGTAAAGAATTTCAGAAGTATAAGCAATGCTTTCTAGTGAAGGAGACAGATGGTTGGTGGTTTCCTGAGGTCCCTAAAGGTGTACCAACATCACCTATCTACACATCATCTAAAAGCTGCAGCTTGGCTTCAGGAAGAGCTGGGCTCCACAGTACATATGAAGTCAATGCTTCTGGAACTCCAGGTTGTGTATCAAGCTTGCCTCATCTCAAGAAACTGAATGCTGATACCTGCAGCTTGTAGAGAATATGCAGGAGGTTACAGTGGCCATCGCTACCAAGGGTACAAGAGATAAAGAGGTAGACGTGGTTCAAGTCAGTGCCCTCAGAAATGAAAAACAGAAGAAAGGGACAACTTTCCAAAAAATACCTAAAATGCAGTTTTGCAACCCCCTAGAAAGTATCCAGCTTGCTTGGGAAGCAAGTTCATGATCTAGAAGAGTGTTTAGAGCCTAAGGACAAGATTTCAATTGCTTAATTTCTAGTATATGAAGTTTTCCTGGACTAAGACCAAGACAGCTAAGTTTCCCTCCGAAGTAAGAAAAGGAAATATGATCTGGGGGGCAATTTTTTTGTTTACCTACAAATGAGTTTTCTGAAGTTCTTTATGCACTGAACATAAGAGAACATAAGGATGAGTTTTGACACATAACCCTTAGAAACTTTTGGGTTAGGACTGACTGTTCCTCACCAACGTTAATTATATCCAGAAGCAGTGCATAAGCTAGAATCACTTTTTGATTTACTTCATTAACACAGTATTCCAGATGCAGACCCAGCTTCCAGTGACCTGATCACTGTACTTACTTACACAAAATAAAATGGCTAAATTCATCTGAAGAATGAATTGGTTGTGGAACAAGCCAGTTTTTTTAAATTCTGAATTGTTTGCTAAGTCCAGAGGGGACCAGTAAGGTCAAAACCAGATTATTTTGACAACCTATTGCAAATACTGCTTAAATATCCTAAGACTTATGCAATATTTTCATGTAAAAAGCTTACAGGAGGGTTAACAAACCATCAAGTTGGCAATAAAAGCATGCAAACCCATGAAAACAGAAGAGAAAGATTAACAGGTTATCTCACTGTATCTCATACTCTAGATTTTACCCCTCCATTACCACTGGTCCCTTAAAAGAGATTCCTTTGGTTTGGTGTTGCTTCTCACATTTTAAAATGTAACAGAAGTAAGTATCAAGACTTTAAACATTTTATTGTCAGGCACACAGTAGGAAACACGAAGGCCAGGCCAACACTTCGTCCCATTAATTGCTTTTGAAGTCTGCTTTTCTTTCTTCTTAAATAACACTCGCAAAAAAAAAAAAAAAAAAAAAAAAAAAGGGGGGAACATTATCCAATGTAAACAGCACCTCAACTGATTCAAAAATCTGACAATGGAATTGTAGCTTTAAATCACTAGGACAAGTCACAGAAACATAGTTGTTTCTTTCAGAACAACATAAAAATGAAGATGGCATGACTCCACTTCATTAGAGATAACATATCTACTTTAGACAAACAGAAGAATACCTTCAAATATTCAGTTACATGTCTTTACCATAAAAAGAAATCTATGATTTGCTCATAAAACACTTTTATTTATTTAGGAAACACTCACAAACGCTAAAATTAAAGATACTGTATTAACATCACAAAGGTTACTAACTGTTTTCCTGTTCTGCAATCTACACACTGAATTGACAATCTGATCAAAAGCTCTACAATTTATATTAAGAATATTACCTTGTGTGTAGGCAGCATCATCAGATCCCATACTCAATTTCCGTGCATCACTGATCCTATCCACATGTGCTAAAACAGGGTCAGTGAGATGCTGGATACCCTCTGGTTCAACATAGTGATCAGGAAGGTTTAGAAGGTTTGTAGGTTCAAAAGTTGGGGACACTACCCCTGGGGAAACTGCAGGGGGCTTATTTGGAGAAACTGTAATTTTAAAAGTATATTTTGTGTTAGGCTGCGTAACAACCACTCGAGGAGAGGTTGCAGTGGTGCTGTTGCCCACTGCTCGACTCTTGGGTGGATGGTGATGAATAAATGCAGGACCCATGCTTACTTGACCAGACATATTCCTAGCAGTAGTAGATACTCCAGGATTTGTCGATATGAAAAGCGTGGGCTGGTTCCGCACAAGTTGATCATCTCCTGTCGTGGCATTTGCTGAAATGTATACCTTGGGCTGACCACGTGTGATCACTTCATCGGTATTTGGAGGACTGGCCGATATGTAAACAGTGGGTTGACTTCTACTTAATGTCTGGCTGTTGAGGGAAGAGGGAACAGTGGAGGTGCGAGGGCCAGTTGAACGCAACTTAGAAGAACTGTTTCTTTGTGGTGGTTCAAGTTTGATTTCAATTTGATTTTTGCGAGGTCCTGTGGATATATTCTGAATGTTGTATTGGCTATGAATAGAAGATTGTGAGCTACCAGATGAATGAATCATGGGTGCTTGTGGAGTAGTAGGAGAACTGATAGGCATGTACACATGAGAAGTCTGGTGGCCTTGCTGGTTTGGCTGTGTTGAGTGTTGCGATGAGGTATGTGGCGTAGTACTGGATGTAGGAATAGTAGTCCAGGGACTCGGCTGCGAAGGCTGGTAGACTTGCTGAGGGTGCATGGGATTGAACTGAGATGCCCAGCCTGGCTGCTGCTGTGTCTGTCGAGCGGTACCACTAGGAGCTGTGATGTAAGGCCTAATATAGATAGAATTTCCCTGGGGACTGTTAAGTACGGGAGGAGGTACACCATGTATGTGCAAAGACGTTGGGGTATTGCGACCAGGCTGAATGTTTGGGGCTAAAGTTACCATAATGGGGTTGAATCTGGGTGTTTGTTGAGACAAATTAGATACTCCTTTGCTGCCTAGGTGAAATCCAAGATGCTGCCCTGGATTAGAAGCACTAACTGTATTAGCCATCCCAAAGACATTAAATCCTTGTGGAACCTGTGCAGGTGCTGTCTGTGGTTCCTGCTGAAACAGTTCATTGTTGGACTGATTAGTTTGAAGGTGTCCATCACTAACACTGTGAGCTAGAGTCCTACTTCCATTCATTCTACTTCCTTCTCTTCCATGGTGATAGACGTTCTGTGACTGCAAATCCAAATTAAGAGATGTCATGTGATTTCGTAGTCCAGGAATCCCAGAATCATCCGAAAAGCTCAGGTCTCCTTCACCGTAGAGATACTTTGTGCTCTCCTGAGAGAGAACTGCACAACAGGCATCCAAATTATTGTTATTCTAGAAAAGACAGATGAAAGTTTGACATTATTGATAAAATACTGCCACACTTACGTATGAATACATCCAATCATAACTGAAAATTTAACAATATAGCATCAGATAGAAAGCTTTAGGTGGCTGGCTAGCATAGCTGCTCTACACACACAAAGGACTTGCACGAGAAGCTCACTGCTCTAGGAACAGTGACTCAGCCAGTGGCACCTAGGGCAGAGGCTTGCATTGCCTCTGAAGCATTGACAGGGAGATCCCGCACCTTGGCAAGCTAGCGTTATGCAGTATGCTACGCCTTGGATGAATACTTCCCCTACTCCTTCTCAGTTTCAGAACCACCTTCAGCAGAGACCAAATCTCTGGCTTTAGGGAGGAAAATGACAGCAGGAAAGAATTCACAGCATCTGCATAGTACTGATTAATAACTTAAAAACAGAAATAAAAATACATATTTATTTTAAATGTTTTCCCAAATACTTCAATACCAGTTATGCATTACCTCCTGCTGAAAACAGAAATTGAATCTTATGAAGAGAAGAAACACGCTGGCCCAAGGAACTGCACATGACTTCAGAAGAAATGTAAAAATTCAGTTTATACAAATACAGCAGGATTACTCTTTTGTAAGATAAAACTATTAATCAAAAACCAAGAGGATATTTGTATTTGCATTTTAAACCACTGCTTGCAAGGCTTTAAATACTTATTTATCTTTTAAAACTGTAACAGGATGACTTAGAACAGAAACCACAACCTAGCTAATCCTTTTTTTAAGAACATTTCAGAAGCAAACTGCTAATCTCTCTTTTCCATGTGTTTAATAATATTGTACTCTAATTTCTCAATTTAGTTTCCTACATAAGGATTTTTAGAAAGAGTGAACATGCATCACGACCTAATTTCTTCATACTGTGCTCCCACATACAGAACCTCCCACCCCCCCCAAGAAATGAAGGTTAATACTTTCAGCCAGAAGAGCACCTGTTCAGGCCCATGTTATTAACATTAAATAGGTGGCAAATCCATCCAGCACATAGAAACAGTTACTAGAAAAAAATGCATGTAATCAAGGAAAAAAATTGCATGTGCCAAGTAGTAACATTATCAGTTAGTTAAAGAGTAACACAACCAGACAAACCCATCCATGCTACATGCTTTCTATTATGTCATTTTTGTTAAACTAGCAGATATTTGTCATTCTGCAACCAGGATGAAGGTGACAGTGTTGTGCAAACATAGCAAGACTGTCTCTACCTTACAGATTTACAAAAAGAAAGAAAAAAGGAAAACAAGACGGAGAGGGATGACAAGGCTAAACTTCACCCACAAAACCAAAACTATGTGTTCATTCAGACCAGATGCAGTTCTGAATTCTTCCAAATTAAAGAAAAAAAAAAAATCCCCAAAAACTCCCAGCCATAGAACTTGTTAAAATTACAGGATTCCCTAGAGGCTATCTAACAAGCCAGCTCTATATAAAGATTGCTGCAAAAAAGTATTCAGAAATATGAAAATGGATGAAATTGATGATATGCACATTGGCTCTAGTTTCGAATAAGGACCAGAGGACAAAGTAACCAAAGAAGTTAGTAGTGAAGAAAGGAAACACGCGGCCAGAACAGTGGGTAAGAGAAGCTAAGAACAATAGCCTGGTATTTGTTGCAAAGGAGAAAAGGGAGCCAGAAAAAGGAAAAAGATAGGATGCCACAGAAAAACAAGCTAGAAAGATCTCAAAGGCAGATTTTGCAAGAAGTGAATTAAAATTATTAACAGAAAGGCCAAAAATATCAAACCAAAAAGGAACAGGCCAAGCTTGCAAGGCCCTTACATTCAGCTTGAATGCATTTCTTTGGACAATTTTTTATTTCTTTTTTTAAGACCGCATCCAATCAATTCCCAAATTTCAGTGACGTCAATGAGAAAATTGGAGAACTCAAAGGGGAAACGGGGGCACATGGAACCCCTGGCATCTTCTGGCTGGCAGAGGCAGAGTTTCAACCGCTTCTAGCTCTTTACAGATCAGAGAACCGGTTGATGGCAGACTGAGCATATTCCAGCAAAACAATACCCCTCATCTTATCTCTGCCCATGTCCCAATTGAGTTTAAAATGTTGGCACCCTGAAAGAGAAAGAAAAAAAAAGAAAGAATAAGAATGTTGGAGGGAAATGAGGAAGCAAGGAGAGGACGTAGACTTGAGGAGCAGGAATAGAATGCTCCAGACACAAAAAATAGGAACAACGGGGAGCAACGTCCACAGACTCTGGGCACTGCAGTGATTCCTTCAAATGAGAATGGGAGAGCTGAATGCAGGAGGCTTGCTGGGAAGAACATAGGGATACAAAACTTTTTAGGAATATTCAGTGCTGTCAGCCCAAGACTTTTTACTCCCTAGATTCAGCAGGTTTAAGTTTCCTATTAGCTGTTTGGTGATCCTCTGTTTTTAGTATGCTATATATGGTTTAGGCATTACAACAGTGGGGTATTTACCTCGAGGTATTTTTGCATATTCTCTTTATCCTTAATTTCTTTCATTATAAGTATACAATGTTATAAACCTTCCTTTAGAAAGAGCTCTAAGTGTTCAGCTACAAAGAATTCATTGAGGATGACTGAACTACCTGTACATTTTTTCTGCACAATTCACAGTAATCCAAAGAAACTTTCCTTGTTATAAAAGCCTCATCAATAATACTATAAACTACATAACTGATTTATAGTCTTTCAGATTCTCACCTGGGGTATCTTAAATTCCTAGCTTAAAAATAACTTCATCCTGACATATGATGTCTGCACATAAGGTACTGTGGGGCCAAGGCATTTCTTATACTGAATGTCCTCAAGTACTTGTCTTTGACCTAAACTACACTTACTGCCTTTATTGGAACTTCCTTCCACTATGTTCAACTACAAGGTGGCAGAACTCAGGATTCAGACACTGTTCCAGCAGCATTGGAAACATGTGCACAAGTACACTCAAATTCTCCTTTTCAATCTTTCCTATCAGTCCAAGTACAAAATTTGTTGGTTTGAACAAGTCATGTAAGGCAGCTTTTATAACAACAACCCCAAACAAACCAAAACACAAACAAACAATCCCCAAGCCAAAGAGAGTAGCAAAGCTAGAAGTTGCCAGAGAAACCAGAGCTCATAAAATTTCAAAGCACCACCAACATGACAGGATTTTCTTGGTGAGTCTTAGCTCTCAGTTCACAAAAAAGGTAGCTTTCCAGTGTGACAAATCAGTTTAACAATACTGGCACACATGGAACATTAATTACTCTAGACTGTTTTTGAAAGATCCTCTTATGAAAACACTTCCTCAAAATCTAAACCCTTCCTCATAGATCTATGATAATATGGGATGTACAGTATCTTTTCTTCACAGTTATAAGGCTCTTTTTATTAAAAGAAATCCACTGTATTCAATGTTATGAAGACCTCTGAGTCTCTTAAAGACAAGCAGTAGTTTTTAAATTTATCAAGAATTACATTCAAAAGATGGTTACTGATGCATTCACTCCATCAAGCCCACAGACGTCGCTGAACAAGCAGTTCTCATGATTGAAGAAAAAAATTGCACCTGTAGTATAAAATCTTACAGAGCACTACCATAAGAATAGCAGAGTACAGTCCTGGGAACAAGTACAGGCAATTTAAACTCTGGTTCAGTTTCCTTTTCAGCTAAATAATGAGAAAGAATGGACTGGAGAAAGCTTGAAACCTCATGAGCCCTGAGAAAAATTTTGCCTTCCTGCAAATCAAAAACCATTCTGTTGATGAAATGCACTTTTCACAAGTTCTTACTCTAGAAAGACGGGAGAGTCATGATAAAGTCTTGGCAATATGAATGTTTTGAATTGAATGTATGAATTGTCACAGACACTTACCAACAGTACGAACATTTCATTTGGATGTATGAGTGAGTACATAGACATATATAAGTATAGAAAATACATATTTCATATATAAAAATACATATAAATAGCAAGACAAACAATAAGGATATAAAGAATATTGAATCATAATCACAGACATTCTAGCCATAGTCCAGAGACACCTTCAGGGAAGCCATAACCCATCATTTTTTTAATCAGTGTATACTGATGATCATTATGACTACTTGGATAATTCTCTTATTAACCAGAGTAAATTAAAAGTTGAATATCTTAGAAGGAAAAAGAAAATCAATCACTATGGCTGCTTTGAACTGATGGAAAATGCAAAGCAAACATGTTTAAGCAACACAGTTAAATAAGTCTTATCAGCATTTGTTAACTCTAGGCATTTAGGTGTCCCTACTGTGCTTTGGAGGGACACAAATTTATCTTCTGAAGTAGCTAATGTGATGTTAGAGAGCAAGAAGTTGATACAAAATAAGGTATGTGTTCTGATAGTGGCAGCATTAAAAACAGAGGGTTACATGTAGAAGTTGAGAATATGCAGCCTTAGCACTAACTACAGCACAGGTCAAAAATGCTTAGTTACTACCAAGCCCAACAGATATCCATTAATAAACTACATAGACTCCAAAGGTACAGCAAAAAAAATGAAGTCCATCTGGCAGCCAAAGCCCTGGGCAAATGCACACCAGTGCCTCACCTCCACTCAGGTCTAACATGACGGAGATGAGGCTACAAGCACCTTGTCCTGCCTGAGAGAGCCCAACTCGAGCACCTGGCTGTGCCCACATTACACTCCAGGCTCCCTGCTGCAGAGGGTACCCATGGCCACCAGCACTGGTTCTGCAGGCCAAGGGACCTGGGAATGGAAAGCACTGGGGCCAACCTGCACACAAGCAAGGGCCAACCTTTAAGTCTGTTGGAGACCAGGTAGCAAAGTTGCTTCTGGACCTGCTCCAACACTCAAATAAAAATTAAAATAAAATCTTAAAATGTTGTACTTTGTAGCACTGCCTTAAATTGTCCCTGCTGGACTCAAGTTGACTTTGCATGCCTCCTTTTGCCGCAGTTAGTTTCGGCTCTTGAGATGGCCAAAGGCATGAGCACACTGATTGGTGAGACAGTAGTAGTAGTCTCCATGCACACACTGATTATTGATTTAGTTTGGACCACCCCTGATTAGGCATGGAAAAAAGAGAGGCCAATTTAACACTTTGCTTGCTGTGCAATATAAATAAATTGTATTTTTCTCATTTATAGAGAAGAACAAAAAGAAAAACATCTGCTTTCAAAGGGGATGCCAATACAGAAAGCTTAAATTAGCAACACTGCTTACTTGTACAGCCATGAACAGAGCACTGACCTGTAACATGCATCTGGATACAACACCTTCAGGTACCTCAGGAAACTTCTGTCGCAGGTCATGTAAAACCTGAATATCAATTTGCTGGCTTCCTTGGGCCATTCGTATATTGCCTGGTCAGGATTGTTTTTCAACAGGCAGTTTTAGGCCTTAGTAAAGGGAGTACTCATCTCTTCTGTCCCAGCATTTTCTGGAAGAAAACGGAAAGCCTTGAGACACCAAAAGCAGGCACTTCTGATGTAACAAAAGAACATCCCACAAAAAACCAAAACACACATACAAAATCCATTTTCAATTATGCAGCCTAAGTCTGTGCTTTATGTTTATGTTTTCCCATGCAACGTCTCTGGCTAAGTAATTGTCCTTCATGCATTCATAAACTTGAAAAATTCCCATTTATAGGCATATCTGGGGATCAGTTTCCTTCTATCTTTGGTTTTATACTGATATTAAAAAATACATTGAGCATAAGAAAGACTTGATTTATCAAAGTATTAAAATTAATTGGTTTAAGAACAGCATTTTTTCTTATTTTAAACACAACTGAGCACAAAGTAGTCCACAGTCCAAATGTTGGAAAACAGTGTTCATTCAACTTCTGAATGTACCTGCATTTTTACATTTACCATCATTGTTTTTGTCTACTGTCAGGATATTGTGGAAAATAGAAGTTCAATGTCTCTAAATTTTAGAATTTACTAACAATTGTCTACTTGGTTTTCACCTACTTTAGAATACTCTGAAATTACTAGCAGAAGGAAATAACACTGCAACAACTTAGGCTTCTTCAACTAATTCTGTTTCTGCTTTGAAGGAAATTACAAAGAGTTATGAATAAGACTATTTCACAATTACCCAATCAACATGTTCATACAAATTATCTGTTCAGACCATTTGATATCTACATGCTTTTACCAAGAAGAATTTCTATCAATAAATCTTCAAGGAATGCACCTGTGTGCTAAGCAATGGAATGGTGTATTCTTCATATAAACTAATACTATAAGTAAGTGTGACCATACAGTTCATAAAAATCCTGACGTAGTCAACTCCAATGTACATTTATCTCTTAAATTAGCAAACCTTATTCAAACATCTCCATGAATTTTATTCGCTTTCTCTGAAGCAGCAGTAAAACAATTAAAAAAGTTACTCAGTCTATGTATCACTACAAGTACACCCATGTTACCTCTTCAATGGTTTACAGTGCTAGACTAATCTAAGCAGTGACAAGACACTATTGACCTTGCACCTTCCTTAAAGAAATTATAAGGAAAAACACTGTTCAAATTAAACAACTGAACAATTACTTTGTTTATCAAAAAACTTACCGCAATACCTCTCTAATTAAACTTCAACAAAATTACAGCAAGTCCACAGAAACAGAAGATTCTATTAACAAGAATCAATCACAGAATCACTTGGTTGGAAGAGACCTTCAAGATCATAGAGTCCAACCCAGCTCTGACACCACAACTAAACCATGGCACCAAGTGCCACATCCAGTCTTTTTATAAACACATCCAGGGATGGTGACTCCACCACCTCCCTGGGCAGACCATTCCAGTACTTTATCACTCTTTCTGTAAGAAACTTTTTCCTAATACCCAGCCTATATTTCCCTTGGCACAGCTTGAGACTCTGTCCTCTCATTCTGTCAGCTGCTGCCTGGAGAAAGAGACCAACCCTCACCTGGCTACAGCCACCTTTCAGGCAGTTGTAGAGAGTGATAAGGTCACCTCTGAGTCTCCTTTTCTCCAGGCTAAACAACCCCAGCTCCCTCAGCTGTTCCTCACAGGGTTTGTGCTCCAAGCCCCTCACCAGCTTCGTTGCCTCCTCTGGACACTCAAGTGTCTCAACGACTTCCTGAGCTGAGGGGCCAGAGCTGGACACAGCACTCAAGGTGGGGCCTCACCAGTGCCAGGTACAGGGGGAGAATGACCTCCCTGCTCCTGCTGGCCACACCATTCCTGATCCAGGCCAGGATGCCTTGGCCTTCTTGGCCACCAGGGCACTCTGCTGGCTCATGTTCAGCTGCTGTCACCAGTGCCCCCAGGTCCCTTTCCTCCTGGGCACTGTCCAGCCACTCCATCCCCAGCCTGTAACATTGCAGGGGGTTGTGGCCAAAGTGCAGGACTCGGCACTTGGACTTATTAAACTTCATCTTGTTAGACTCTGCCCATCCATCCAATCATTCCAGGTCTCTCTGCAGAGCCCTCCTACCTTCCAACAGATCGACACACGCTCCCAGCTCAGTGTCACCTGCAAGTTTACTAATGAAAGACTCAATGCCCTCATCCATGTCATCAATAAAAATATTGAGCAGACCTGGCCCCAGCACAGACCCCTGAGGGACACCACTGGTGACTGGCCCCCAGCTGGATGCAGCACCACTCACCACCACTCTCTGGGCCTGGCCATGCAGCCAGTTCCTAACCCAGCAGAGTGCTCCTGGTCCAAGCCCTGGGCTGCCAGCTTTTCCAGGAGTGTGCTGTGGGAGACAGTGTCAAAGGCCTTGCTGAAGTCCAGGTACACAACATCCACAACCTTTCCTGCATCCACCAGGCGGGTCACCTGGTCATAAAAGGAGACCAGGTTGGTCAAACATGATCTACCCCTCCTAAACCCAGGCTGGCTGGGTCTGATGCTCTGGCCATCCTCTAAGGGCAGCATAATGAAGAAAACTGGTTTACCCTAGTTCAGTATCAAATGCCATTTCTCCACCTCTCTTCTAGTGAGCAGTGCATAAAACTTCCTGCTAAATAGTTAACCCCCCTCAATCCTCCTAAAAAACTGCTTAATTTTTTTTCCAATTTCTCTAACCTACATTAAAGCAAACCACCTTGCAATATGCTCTAGTATTTCAAAAGAGCAAATTCTATGCTCTCCACCTAAAGTTCCCTGTAGAGTACTAAAATATTGTATTTACTCTTCGTTTAAATTGTATCAGCAAAAAAGCACTTTCACAGCTGCTACAGCAAAAACTCCATGGAAAGTGATTAATGCATGCAGTGTTTTCAAAAAACCACCGAGAATAAATTTAATACCAGTATTTAAAACAAATGTTCCACATGGTCACCCCAGTGCTTCATTTCAATAAAAGTATTTTGTATTCTAACTCATTTTTCAGTATCTGAAGTCTTGATAAAACACACAATGACCACAATACCCATTTATTACTCCGAAAAAGCAAAGCAAATTTTAATTACTTAAAATTCAAAAGTGCTACAGAAAAACTTGTCTGCATCTTCATGAGGCATAAAATGACTTATGGGTCATCATTCAATACTTGCAAAGTTCAATTATTTGCTGGTAGCACATAAAACTTGGGAAATTGCTTATTTTTTTTTCCTACTGTACTTGTAAGTTTTGGTGGCTTAGCATCAATCAGATGTCTGTGTGCAGTATCACTTTACTAGATTTGCTGATAAATTTTTGCACATGTGCATCAAATGTGTCAACATAGGAAAATATAATATTTACTGTAATATGGGAGGAAGTAAACCAAAGAGGCTCTGCACTCACTACCTTAATTCAGAGAAATATACTCCAACACAAAAAGGGTTTTTTCCCCTTAGTTTCAATTATAACAGGCAACTAATATGGCTTCACTGACAATTGAACATAAGAAAAATATATCATATGAATATGAAGGTCTCATTCCAATCACCACTTCAAGAAGAAAAAACTCACTAAAGAGCTCAAATATATCAAAATATTTTTAATAAACTCAAATTAACCTTAAGGAAGACTGAAATGACAGGTCATGAGGCTTTTTGAAGCCTCTCTAGTAAAGACAGGTGAAAAGGTTTTTTCCCAGCTCTTGATGTTGCAAGAAACTACAAAAAGGCTCAGAGGCAAACTTAAAGGAGCCAAAGCTACTTTGACAGATGGAAGCCTAAGAAACAGACACACAACACTGCTGTCAGCCATGAAACTCAGGATCATCAAGAATATTGTTATAAATATTCTTAGAATATTAGAAAGTTATATATGCAAGTATGTANAAAAAGAAAAAAATAAATAAAAAAAAAAAAAAAAAAAAAAAAAAAAAAAAAAAAAAAAAAAAAAAAAAAAAAAAAAAAAAAAAAAAAAACCACAAAGGCAAGAGCAAATAGCAAAGACTGCCAGTAATTAGACTGTAGAAGAAAAGGGTACCAACAGGAGGCAAAAGAAACTGCTGGCAGTAACATTTTGGCTTCATTCACAGTCTGGCATAAAAATAAAGGCAATACAACATTACAGAAGTAATCAGAAAAAGCTATCCAAGAAATTAATTACTGGAAGAAGGAAAATTCAACACTGGTGACTCAGAGAAATAATTCTTCCCAAAATCATTAATATCAGAGTTTAATTACAAAGGAAAACTTCTAAATACTCTAGTGCAGTGCAATATAAAGTTATTCTTGTAGTAATGTCCATTTACTTGTAGTTTCACATACTGCTTCTAGCTATTAAAA
>VWYO01027373.1:68875-108160 GCA_013400275.1 Rhadina sibilatrix | reverse complement strand
AAAAAAAAAAAAAACCAAAACAACCCCTTCATTGTGACTTTATAATGTTGAAGAGAGACAGAGATCCCAATGCTCATTTATGCCAGAAATACTAAGCAACCGGAAGAATTAATTAGCTGTGTTCTTTTTCAAAGAGTATTGGCATGATCCCCAGACAACTTAAAAGGCCTGGCAATTGTATTATGATGGAGCTCCTGTTGAAGCTTTATTCTGTGAAAACTATTGAAACCAAAGTAAACAATGTGTCATCTCCCAAAGACTACTCAGAACTATGAGTATGAGACACAAAATAAACTGCCCCTCTTGTTTATGAAAATATTCAAAGACAACTTAATGAGAAATATAATTCAGATGCCAAATACAAGGCTGTTACAGTGCTGGACCAGTGCTGGCTAAATATATAATTTTTCAAGTCTCCTTTCTTCTGACAGAGCACATGTTTAATATATCACAGACAATTCTTCAATAAAAACCTTAACTTAGTATCACACTGACTTTCCACAAAACACTTATAAAGCAAGTGTTCTTCAGAGTAGATTCTGCCAAAATGGATTTCATGAAATAATTAAACCTGACAAAATCTAAACAAAGAAGCTGACAGACTAGAATGTTATCTGTACTTCTCGTCCATTACTAATTTTTTCCTACTGCAACTTCACATAGAGTTTATGCCACAATAAATATCAAAGGTAATTATGCAGATTTTAACATAACTGCTGTATTTAATAATTCCAGTTGAAGTTATGATGCACTCACTATGACTGAAGTCCCATTTATAGTCAGCTACCATTTGGGAAACAGCCTTTGTGCGTTCAAGAGAACAGCTTTTGAAAATATGCAGAACACTGCCACAGTAACCAGCACACCCTTCACCTTCTCCCAACTCAAATCAATGCAGCCTTTATATCTCCCTTGTTAGTTCAGCTACATCTAATAAGTAAATTGCTCACACTTTTCTGTGGTTTTAATCTGATCTGTATTTTACTGACCTGACTAAAATGCTGTAAAAGTAATCAATCTAAAGGCTTATTTTAGAAATCTAGTTGTAAATATTTCTTAAGACAGTGGATGCAGAAACAAAATAACATTTTTTTGTATTAATGGTGCAGGTTACAGACACTGTGCATAAAAAGACTGCTGTAATGACAGGAAATCAGATGCAACAAGTTGCAAGGTAAGCCCGGTAGAGGTTGATAAACCAACAGCAGAAAACATACAAGCAATTATAAAGATGACTGAAAAAAAAACATAAACCAAACAAAAAACCAAAAATAAACCACTCAATTCCTCTATACTTTATCTCAGGCTGCTTCATCAGGACTAAGATACACAGACTATGTAACTGTGCATTGGGTAACTCCAAAAAAGATAAATTATCTTCACCCCTCCTCACTCCATGCTTTCATGAGGAATACCTTCTACCTTCCCCCATATATTTAGCTATTTTTTTTCCCTGTTATCTTATCCAAACACCTATCCAGGCACCAAGCCAACAAACCCTAAGAAAATTCTATGGGGCCCTTTTTTCAGCCAGACCTCAATTCTGATGTTTCACTCCAATAATTCAACTAAAGACTAGCTTTAGGGTTAGTCGAGGTTTCTTTACACTGAATTGCTTGAATGACGAAGTATAGCTGATATTAATATTGCTAGCATTTCTTGCAGCTTTCTTTAAAAAATATAACTTCCTTTCTAGTCTACAAGACTGGCAATCACATTATAAATATATGAATCTCTATCCACAGAAGACCCCATTTAAGCAGGATCTCCATTCCTCTGACAGTAACAAGCATTGCAAGCTTATACTTCTAACTGCAAGGGAAGTGTTCAATGTTTTTGTATCCCTGTTGCTTGGGGGAAAAAAAAAGAACATCAGACAATAAATGCCATATTTTTCTCTTGCAACCTACCTCTCCAATGTCTTATATGCCAATTTCCACATCTATTCTTCCTTTTCTTCCTCACTTATCATTACACATTCTTGTTGAACATGAGACCAGAAACTTTCACTGTATTTGTGCCTAGTAAATGGAGGAGGGGGGGAAAAATTAAAGAAATATCACTGCATGTAAGGCCAACCTTCCTTAAAGAAATTGGTTCCTAGATACATGCAGGACAGCACACTTTTAACTATGACACTGACACCTTGCAGGCAGGAAAAAAGAAAAGCCCAAGAACTACAATACCAAAACCATATGGTTCTCTGAGAAACTACAATTAAAAAAAAAAAAAAATAGAAATTAAACAGTAAGAAATAATAAAATTCTTTTCTTCCCATCTAGCCCTAACAGACTTCTCCTGAAAGCCTACATGGAGCCAAATATCAGGCAGCCTAAACACACACTTGTTTTCTTAAAATTAAAATTTAGAATAATTTTGTAAGGAAAAATATATAGAAACAGGAACATTCTACCCCAGAGTCCTATATTGTTTCTGCAAAAGAGATTAAGAAGTGACAGGACAAAATCTTAAAGCTTACACTAACATCACTAACACTTTAAATGCATATTTTAAAAAAGAAGTGTAAGAACTGGATGATGGAAACAGGTTTATTAAATATTCCTAGTAGGATTTAATTGTTCTAATATATTACTCAGCTTTTCCACGGCTAATTTCAACAGTTCTTCACCAGTATCTCTGCTTAAAGAACAGTATTATCAAATCCAGATGTTATACTTCACTCGTTACCACCCATCTCTTAAACAAATAAAGAATGAATAAATTTAGCCCATCACAGTTAGTTTCCCATCTCATCCTCAAATCTACTACACAGTAATAGTTCTTTTTAACTGTTTGCCAGATTTCTACTCTGCATCGTTCTGAATCCAAACAAGAACATGAAGGATAAAAACCTGATTTTACTGCGTGACCTTAAAATTGAAAAAAATCAGAATTGCAAATAAGCATCACTAAGAGTTTTCCCCAAGCACATTATTGAATTGGATCAAACCAAAAGAATTCTATCAAATAATTAATGATGAACAAGGTCAGAGGAAAATGGCATACTCTGGAACAGTTCAAAGAAATAATCTATTCCTATGGAAAATTTACTTTAAGTGACCATACCTGGAAGCAAGTCCTACCTTTTATATAAAAGTAATTGGTATTTTTTCTTCCTCCAAATTCATTACAAAGAATAATTTCCAGAAAAAAATTATTTAACACATTTCATAATGTCTTTTAAACTCCTGGCCGGCATAACAATGTACTTTAATGGGTCCCACAGCAAAAGTGTGCACACATAAAACATTTAAAAAGATTTAATCTGTCAGGTATTTCCTTGGAAACTATGAGCAGTTACACAATTTCTTCTTCAAGGGAAATTAATTGGGGTTGTACTTTTTCATGCTGAGCAAATTAAACAAAAAAGGGTTGTGTTTGTGAATTTTTAATTCTTGATAGTTTAGTAATGCTAATGCACACATTAAGGGATTCTAATAATGGATTTTACCTAAATTTGGTTTGGATTTTTTCCCCTTTCCCTTAAGAGAATTAATTAAAAAGCCGCCTTCCTTTACTGCAGGTAAATTCTATTCTGTCAATTCTCTCAAGGCATAGCTGACCTTTTCAGAGCTCAGCAATATGTTGGCAAACTTCATACATAAGCATGTTAAAAATGGATTTCTCAAGACACTGTAAAAATTTCCTCAGGAATATGGTTTCATTAGACAAAAATCTATCACAACAGTTGAGCTTGCCTTAAGCTACTGTTAGGAGTTGGCAGTTTGAGATTGGACCAGCATTCTTCACACAGTATGTTGACAACAGAAATCCAGATCTGAAAGCTCTGAAAATTTTAAAAAGGGTTTAATTCATTTTTACTGGAGATGAACTAAAGGTGAGGAAAGCAAAACACCTCTAAGACAGCTGAGAAGGCATTTTCAATTCTTCCTATACTTACTCTCCAAGGCACACCCAACCATTTAAGAGCAACACTTCTCATGTGCTCTCCTGTCCACACAGTTCTCACAAGACCCCTAAAAGCTCTACACCCCCAGCCATTAAGTTATACCGGAAATAAATGTGAAGATAAAAATCAGATTTCTGAATTACATGTGTACCTTAAATACAGTATTTGATGTAACTCAGAATTAAAAGTCCAAGAATGTTACGTACCTATCCTTATGAACCATATTCTTCACCTTAGAAGGAGCTGTATGTTTTGTATGGTCTTGTAAAACCTATCTCATGGGAATTGTAGGATGTCATATGAAAATGAAATACACAAAGCTAAAATTGCAAAATAAAATATTCAGTCAGGATATTTTTTAAAATTATATTAATGAACTCCACAGTAATTCTAAAATCTGCCTGCATTAGGATTCCAGTGCTAACATTCTTCATGACAGTTTTACCTATATAATCAAAACTCTCTACCTTTAAATAGATTTATTCCCTTTTTTATTATGCAATTCTGTACATTTGCTTCCATTTGTCAGCTTCCCAATGAATGAAAATGCCATTATTAATTCACAGGAAGGTCAAGTAGCAAGTATTAATCTTCACATCCCCAACTGTGATTGTATCAGGTTTCTTCCACTGATTAACAATATGAGAAAGCTGTCAAGTATTTCTTTTTCCATCTGCATACTTAATTTCTACTGTCACTGCAGTGTAAAGCTTTCATAAAGATAATCCTCTATGAACTCTCTGAAGTCAAGAGCAGGTGTGGCTACTTCGAAGGGTATGTACTATTTCCAGTGCAACTGTTCTAAGAGTTGAAGGAAGAGAAAAAAGACAATAAAAATGCCAATCAGAGAAGAGGCAGGAAAACCACGCCTATATGACCAGCCCTCATTTAAAAAATCTTGAAAAAGTAACTGAAAACAATGACAGTCTACAAAGAAACATGATTAAACATTTTTTTTCTTTAATTCACTTGACTATATCTCGTTTAAAATCTGCTTTTGATTGATGACTGACAGAAAGATACAACAGCTTCCTAAAATGAAGCAATGATTTTAAACAACCAGTTTAAATCTAACTAGATGCTATAATCTCTCACAGATTCTCTGATCACAGTGTGCACTAATGTAAGAACATAAATATCCTACTGAGTCAAAAAAGGGTTATTTTAGCTCAGTGCTGTTTGCAAGAGTGGCAACAAAAAGCAATATTCAGGAAGAACATGTAAGCCTAAGCCTTTTTTGAGCACATTCCTCTCATTCTCTCTCCATGTGTACAATTGTATGATTGAGGAAACTCAAGGGCAGTGCCTTGCCTGTTCTCTTTACAGACCTATTGATGATGTATTAATCAAATTCCTTTTCTTAACCTACTGAAATTATCTGCTCCTTCAATACACTGTGGTAAAGAATTCAAGTGTACTATTACTCGCATTTTGAAATAAGAACTCAAAATCAACCAAAATAATCTTCCTTAGCCTTTTTTCAAACTTCTTGTCCTACAGGTCCTGAGTGGTATGCAGTTCCAAGCTGCAGGATTTCATAACAGTTCTGCATTCACCACCTGAATTAGTTTTCAAGTTTCACTCATAAATCCTCCTATCATCTTCACCTCTCCAAACTGGTAACTCTGTCATCTAAATGCCTCCTTGGAAAGAAAGAGCTGTTGTCTTGATTAAAAATAACATCTTCTCACTACCTTCTCTAACATCAACATATGCTCCCTGAAATACAGGGGCTGTAGCCCTCAGTACTCATGGGGAGGGCTTTACACAGGAACACCACCATTTCTCATGTCCTTGGTATCCTTCTGATGATGCCCAGTAGCTCTGCTGGCTTTCCCATCTGTTCCTGAACATCGCACCAGAAGTTTCACGTTAACTCCTCACCCAAGACTATGCTTCCCAGTTGCAATGAGTTATGAATGTAGTACCTGAGCACAAGACCAGGCTTATTACACAACACTAGATGACATACTAATAACCTATTCCTCTTTTTCCCACCTATACCTTTCCTTCTCCATATCTAATACCATAAACTGTCAAAGTCTTAAACATTTTCCAATATTTTACTCCATCCTAGTTCGTTGAGTAGAAGACAGTTTGGTCAAAGCTACAATGTGAAGAAGAATCAGCCACAGCCAAGGAAGTTCAGCATGCCTCAGAGTGAAAGAAATGTGAAGTTCATGATACAAAGCCTGATGTACCCGCTGGCTGTGATCACGGTAACAAGTATGATAACAAGCACCTGAAAGTTTTACTTTGTTTATTGCTATCCCCCTGCTTTCATGACTTGTAATCACTACTCTACATACAGCACAACTCTGTAAAAAAACAAACAAAAGCTGGTTGAGCTGGCTCCAGAGTACTTTGCAAAGTTTCGGGTTTCACATCTGACCAGTCTAAATCAGATCAAAGTCTTCCTTGAACAAACCACCCCCCAAAAGCAATAGATGTTCAAGGAACTCGTCAGTAACCTACTGCCAACAGCAGCAATAAAATGTATGTGAATGACAAGTTCTTTGAGTAGTTTCAGGAACCTCTACAATAGCTGACTCCACGCCAAAGGGGACTACCCTGCAGTCTAAGCACACAGAAGTCCATCTCAAAATGTCTTGGCTCCAAACACCCTTTCAGTAGTACGAAACCACATTCCAACTAGACCTGGATCTGCAGAGCTCGCAGACTTCTGGCTCCACCACTGGAAACCACACTCCAGCATGACTGGCTGCCTCAGAGCTGTCAATTTGGACTCCAGAATAATCAGTCCCATGACAGTTTCACTGAACCCAGGGAAGATTCAGCTTACACCTGCTAAGCCCGTATTTCATTTAAAAATCTTCGCATGAATGAAACAGACATCTCATGATATGAGAATCATATCTCCTAGCAAGCTACATATTTAGCAGTAGGTTTTGATAGTGATTTCCTAATTTAAAGCCAAAGCAAGACAGCACACACACCAGGTATCAAACCTTTCACTAAGAGATGCACAATTATTGCTGAAGAGCCATCATGGGACATCAATGTATAGAACTGGGCACACAGGAAGGACATGATGCTTTTTGTTCTTAGAAGATTACATGACCAGGAATATCTCTGGATTTCTCAATGTAAAACTCTATTCAAAATTATACATTAATAATTTCTTTTTTGAAAACAGGAATATGAATAAGAGAAATAAATTTAGATTGAAACAACTTGAAATTATATTTAACCAAGCAAAAAGAGACTCAAATGTGCATTGAGATATACTGAAGTACAAAAGCACTGGTGAGTTTCATACTGAAACTCCATACACCTTAGCTTTCATTCTAAAGAGAACAGCAAGAAGTGTCATTGCTTCAATTCAGATTTAAGTAAGAGTGCTGTTAACACTACACCCTTCCCTGTAACTCAGAAGATTGTACCAGAGAAACACTTGAAACCCAGCTGGTCTGAAACTGCAATAATTCCCAGATTTATCCACGAAAAAACAAAATCTTCAGTTTCATTATTATATTGCCAGTTCAATGATGAAAGAATCCAAAAGGCTAAAGAAATGCTAATTACATGCATGATATATAATGATTTTGTTCTCATTTACAGTGACCTTTATAGTGACCTACAATTGTTGAATGTAAAATTATCCTGCTGTCACATTTCCACAACAGTGGAAAGTCTGAGAGTGAACTTTGTGCCCTTTTAGTATGTTCCCAATGACAATACTGCCGTGTTTTGTTAAAATTCATGAGAACATAAACATGTTGTGCCATGTTTTAGCAGCTTGCCAGGTAGTTCAATTTCTGATACATGTTTTGGGTTATTCAGTTCACAGCAGGAAGCTCTGAAAAGCCTCTGTATCCAGGCAAATAGCTGAACTTCAGCAACTCAATACATTAGCCAACAACAGCATCTCAAATCTCAGAGCTTGCATTATGTAACCCCATCTTCCAGTGGTTTTGCTGATGACTAGATTGGCATTTGAAAGACCTATTTCTGTGTTTCATACTAATACTAAAGCAAGTACCCCTAAAAATGCTGAGAAGTTCTACTATCCTACAATGGTAAGCCAGAAATGAAGCTAATCAGAGATCAAGGGATATGACAGCATTTTAGAGAAAACATTCCAGAATCAAATTATCTCAATAATTGCCCATAGCCACAGTCAAAAACTTCTGAAGATGAGATAATCCTTTTAAACTAGAAAAGCATATATTTGGATTGGATATAAGGAAGAAATTATTTGTGTTGAGGGTGGTGAGACACTGGAATAGGTTGCCCAGGGAAGTTGTGGGTTCCCCCCATTGGTGGTAAACAGGTTAGGTGGAGCTTTGAGCAACATGAACCTCTGAAAGGTGTACCTAATCTTACAAGCCCCTTCAGACCTAAACATTCTGTATCAGTGGTGTCCAAACCAAGAATAATTAACTGGATTTTGATGCAGTTAAGTAATACCTTTAGAATTTTTTTTTCCTACAATTACATAATGTTGCTGAAGTCAGGCTGTATAGCAAATTAAATGCATACAATTACATTGAAAAAAAAAATACAGAAATCCCAGCAGTTACAAGGCATGCCAATTCTTGCCTTATTCACATTATATGATGTGTCCTGTTTTCTAGTATGGGCATTACATTTTTCCCTAGAGAAAAGAAATGGCTCATGTATAATACTGGCCTAAAATGTTGTGATAGCAGATAGCACACCTACTGTATAGAAAGTGAGATTTTGTGAAACAAAAAATCTTGTCCCAAATTATCTCAAAATTATGGTGAATCTTGCTTATAGCTTTGACTGAAAACATCAATTTATGGGAAAAACTCCTAAGATATTTACATGTCTCTTCCTTCTTAGGCACACATAATGTACAGGGTGTTTCCTGCTTTTACAAGGAAGAGTTTCTATTTCCCTGATTTCATGGAACCATTCTCTATTCTCTACTTTTTAACTTAAATTTCTATAATCTTAGTTGTGCAAGCCCCATCTATATAGTGACTCTTTTTGGCACAACCTGGTCACTGCAGCACAGCCTAGCAAGAGCAGTGTCCACTGCCAGAAAGCAAAGATACAAGAAGCAAAGATCTGCAAGTCGTACTCCTAGAAAACATGCTTCTCAAATGTCCATGTGACTTCAAAAAGAAACAAAGCACACATTTCAAGTTCAGGTCTAGCTGCAGCTTTGACACTCTCTGCAGTTGTTCGAAACTGAAATCAAAACATACATGCTCTTATTTGAAAGATGTTTACATTTGACAAGCATGATATCTTTATTTTTCCCCCCCCTGTTCCCTTTATGTCTCTTGAATGTGACTAAATGAGGTAAGCAGGGAACTTAATTGTAGGTTAGACAAGCAGATGGAACAAATTCAAAAGGTGTCAGTATAGCTCCACCTGAGTTACCAATATGAGTGGCTGGAAGTTGTCAAAAGGTTGACCGTTCGGTCCATCCTCTTACTGAGGACTGTCTTGGGTTACAATGCAAGATGTAACCAAAAGCATTATTCTATTCCCAAACTGTTGAAACCGGCTGAAGCCGTGTTTTTCTTTATCTCAGAAGTTTGGGGGGGTAGGGGGTGTCTTTCTGCTAATGGGCCAGCTGTTAAAACCAAGCAGAGCCATGTTCCTTATCTCTTTCATGACCTATCCTTCCTCCAGGTGGATATCTGCTCTTAATGGGCCATTAAGGCTCACTGCATGACTGATGAAATGACACCATCCCACTGTGAGATGCTCCACCCAGTGGGAGGAGCCAAGCATTCTTACCTGGATAAAACCTGCAATTCAGAACACCAAGGCAGCCTGTCTTCCACTGGATTTCCCAGAGGAAGATTGGACCCATCTCACCACCACTGGACCCTTCTACAGGGTCATCTCTACTCCAAGAGAACCACATCTGTTACTCCAAGAGGACTTATTTGGACTGCTACCAACACCCTGACCAGGGTGTCAGGTCATATCCTGAATCTGTCATGATCTCTAGGATTTTTGTTTGTTTGTTTGCTTGTTTTTTTGCACTACCACATTTGTATTTTTAATATTCCTAGTGAAGAATTGATATTCCTATTCCCAAATCTTTGCCTGAAGGCCCCTAATTGCAAACTTAGAATAATTTAGAGGAGGAGGTTTACATTCTCTATTCCAAGGGAAGCTCCAGCTTCCCCTGGCAGACACCTGTCTTTCCAAACCAAGACAAGGATAAAAGTAAAAGGTTAACTGTAAGGATCTAAGGGAACATAAAGGATATAAGGATAACTCTTTCCACAAGCAGGAGCTGGAGAAAAATAATCCAGGTCTGGAAAACTGATTTGGAGAAAACTACCATCTCTGCACTAAGACTTAAATTAATCTTGTGTTCTTAGTACTACCCCAAATAGAGCCAACTAGCCAAGAGATTTCTCCATCCTTCATTTATTCTATTGCTCTAAAGGTTGTTACTACTACAGCAAGGGCATCACCACTGGCAATGCTTTTGAATACAGCTGTCATGGCATCCAGCAGAAACCTCCTCAGGCCATGGAGGGAAACATATTTTACGAAGTTTCTAACTCGGCCAATGAGATATAATAACATTTCACACAGCCATTCCTCTAGCTGGAGGAATTCTCGTTACCAAATTTTAAAACTGAGCTTCTGATAGTAGGTATATTAAAATAACAACAACAATAAAAGGAAGTATTTTAAGTTCTAATTTCCTGCTACAATAAGGCTACTATGAACAATAACATTGTCATGAATATTGCTGCTGGGTCTTTGCCCTTGTAGCCATGTTACGTACTGCTCATCATATTCCACAAATGAAAAGCCAGACCAACGCAGTAACTGAATAGAAGGCCTCAAAAAAGCATGACTGTACCAAAGGCAAATTAACAGTTGTTACCTGTAATGTAATTACACGTAACTGTAATGCCAGTTCAGTCATATGACAACCAAACTCTAGTAGTAGTACCTTCTTCAAATATATCTTGTTTTCCATTAATGATTTTTAATTTGTATCTAAAACCAGTGTGTACTGCTCATCAGTTGATAAACCTACTACAGAGCAGCCTATTTTAACGGTGACTTAATTGAGAAAAGGCTTTAAATACATAAAAAATAACATTACTTTTGCAGAAAAACAATCATAAAGCACCGGGAAGTTAAGAGTAAAAATATTAGTAACATCACAGGCAAGCCTGATGTGCTTTCACACACACATCACTAAATCCCACCCAACATCCTGCGGGAACTCCACTGTACTGCCAGGAAGAAAGCTGCACACTCTGAATTTAACACGCTGGAACACAACCAAAGAGACAATTTCTCTCTTATCATACTCCAGCTCGTTCATCATCTTTCTCTTGTATTGCAGTAGGCAAAACACTCCATTTCTGAATCGTATCATCTTCCAAACACTCTTATCAATGCAGTCTCCTTGCTGATCTCATTTTAAAACATAGCAGCCATTCTAACTTGTTGAAACAACAGGAATTTTTCCAGGTCACAGGGTCAAAGTCTCTGATTCCCCATATGCTAAGCAGGCACCTAAAGCAGAATATTAACATTTTGTAAAAATTTGTAGCAAGGGCTCTGTCAGCACTTGTATACAATGTGCACAAAAAAGCTCCACTCAGCTTGCTGAAGCCACGTTCATACAGCTTTTCACTGTGATTCACTGACTACTTTGAGAATGCCTGGTTTATACAAAACATCACTCAAAAGAAAAGTGAAAAATTCCTGAGCAGTAAACTGGTTTTAGGGAGATTATCTGCTTAGAGAAAAGCAAAGATACCAGGGATAGCTTGAGCAATAATATTTTGAGCAAGTCTGTAATCTATTACAAGTTACAAATCGTATGATTTAAGAGCAAAACAACTTCATCGCCTTCCATCTTTAGTGCTCTTTCCTGGGCAGTGCAAACAGCTACCTGTACCCCAAAATGTACCTTTGACACCACACTCAAGTTGGAAGCTCAGTGGTGGAATTTGTGATCCCATTTCCACGAAAGCCATATCACAAAGCATTTAATGGATCATCAGCAACCCATAACTGTGTGCACTGCACTAGAAGTGGAATAAACAAGCTGGCTTATTTCCTCCTAGCTGTCATGTACAGCCATGAAACCACACAACTTCCTCCTAAAACATGTGTTAAAATACACCATTTACAGAAAAACTGGAAGCAGCTTTGGATTGTTAAAAAAAGCATCAAACAACAGAACAAAAAAAAATCTGTTTCATATATACCAAACTTAAGTAAGTATTTGAACAGTTGCTAAGCAACAGCAGGCTGTGAGCATCACATCAGATTTTAATTGTTTCACAGATACGTTAGAGAAAGTTTTGCAAAATCATCTATCAAATGTTTTCAAACAATTAGCTATATTTCAAAAGTGCAGCCTGAAACCTTATTAACCAAGCACTACAGCAACTAACGCAAATATAGATGCTGTTGTGTCACAAATAACACATATCTGTATTTTAGTCCTCTAGAGCAAAATAACAGACAACCAAATAAGAGAGAAAACTTTTGGATTTTGGCAGGGACCTTTTTACCTATGGACAGAACAGGCTGTCCCCACAAAACTGGTATTTACCAAACGTGGCTCAATGATCAAATTGCACTTTCTCTGGTATTCACAAAGTAGTGAATTCATGTGTCACAAAAAGCCACAAGAAGTCCACGAAGTTGAAGAGTAACTCCAAGTATTCCCTTTACTTTGCAGATACTCCTTTCAGAAAGTACTCTCAGTTCTGTGATCTATATGCAGAAAGTCTCTTATTTTTTTATATTCATATTTAGAGACAAAATTTTCACTCACAATAATTAAAACTACCTAAAAATATTCAAGTAACATAAATAATTGGTCCAGGATAGCAATGATATTGACTATAATGTCTCAAAATCAGGACCTTACTTATAATTGAGACTGCCAAGATAAGAGGATAATTTATGGCAAAATCTATATGCATGGAAAAAAAAGAAAAAAAATTAGTTGCTAAACAGAGAATTGTGCTCATTCAGATTAAGGACTCCACAGGTAACATTTATTTTACTTTTCTTTTTTGTTCTTTCTTAATTAAAAACCAAATAAATACTAATGCAAAACAGTAAAGTTTTACCAAAACAAAATATTTAAAGCCCTTCATTAAGTGCCCAAAGTAAATGCTACTTCTAAACATTTAGACAAAAATCTACTGCCTTCAATACAAATGAAAGCTGGCTATTCAGCTAACTAGAAGTTTTCTGTCTTTCAACCCTTCAAAGTAATTCCAGAATTAACACTCTGGCCTACTTTCTTTTGGAAAAAAGTAGAAAAAATTCCTTTGAATATATATGTCTGAAATCTCTATGAGCCTTTTCAAATCAGAGGTAAAGGCCACTCATAGTTCCAGATGCAAACAGTGAAGCATTATTAGATTATTAGATCTGTCAGCTGCCTCCTATGGCACAAGGCCAGTGAAGAAGTTACCTTAGCCAGGAAAGCACAGAAGTGGCTCCTTTAGCTTCCTTGAAGACCACAAGTCCACAATCACTATTCTCTCTCAGTGAGGATAAGATTATAACATGAGTCTTCCCCTATGAGAAGACTATGAGATGCAAGTTAACTGTGTGGCAGCAACAGTCAGCCTTGAATACTCGTTTACTAATGAAGTGCTTGCAGATTTGAGAAGGCTGAACATACCAAAATCTTCAGTATTCCTTGCCTTTCTCACCACTCTGCTCTTACACCCTGCAATTCTGCCCTCTTTCTTGCTCTGGCCCTATCTGTGCACCTCTTCTCTGTGGCAAATTCAAGAGATCAATCTATTAGAAGAAAATACCTTTCTTTTTTGTTGGATTTCTCTTCATGATTCAGCAGCAATGGGCTGCTGCACAAGCTCAAACCATCTTGGATACATTCAACTGTATCACATGCCACAGACTGGAAGATCCTATCATGCAAAAAGCCTGAAAATGAATTATTTTGAAATTAAAGACTGTGAGATTGAAAGAAATAATGAACAAGGCTGACATAAATTACACCTTCTTTCCAAGAACTGTAATTAAGTATCTGAATTACAGACCCTGTAAGCATGGCTAGACCAAAAGCTGAATTGAAGCAATGAGTTATGGGCCATGTTTTCTTATTTCAGCAGCCAGCATTGGATCAGTGCTATGACTGTATCATTTTTATATCCCACTCCTATTATACTCCTATGGGACTATATATTAAACCAATTCTACACCTAGAACAGGTGCAGAAGAGCAGTGACTGCCTAAAAATAAAATCAATAAAATAAAATAAAATAAGATAAAATAAAATAAAATAAAATAAAATAAAATAAAAAGCATTTTTATGAAACATGTAAAAGCAGATTTTAGGAAGCAGTAATCTCAATTCATGGAGCCTCAAAAAAGCTGTAACTATATAATCTAAGGCTGCTCTGTCTCAAAGCACTTCCAACAGCATCCCAGATAAAACAGTATTGATCTAGAATGTTTTCTAAACTTGGGCCTTGAATTCTTGAATACTCTGCAATAAAACCCAAATCTATCTTCATAGAATTACTGATAAACTTCAGTTGGAAGGTACTGACAGAGCTCAACAGATTCAAAGCAGGATTTTACTTCATGTTTAAACCAGGTGCATGAGGCCTTGGGCAGCCAAATTGTGAAAAATCACAAGGATGGACATTCCACTAGGTTTCTGGAAAATCTCCTCCACTAATTAATCACACTCACTAAGAGCAACTCATTCTTTATATCCAACTGGGATTTCCCTTGTTGCAATCTATTACTTCTTGTCATTTTATTTGCTACCTGAGAAAAGCATTCCTGCCCCATCTTGCCTGTAATTCTAACTGTACATTAGCCCATCTTTAGACCTCCCTTCCCCACATTAAACATGCTGAGGTTCCTCAGCCTCTCCATTTACAATGCTAACTATCTTATTCCCCTCAGCTGAAGTTGCTCCCATTTGTCAGCATTTCTTGCAACAGCAGGCTAAAGGCTGTCAGATGCACCCTCACAAGTGCTGAAGAGAAGGAATAATCATATCCTACAGCGCGCTGCCTATGCTATTTCTTATGCTCACTCTGAAAAGCCCTTTTGCTTATCCTTTGACAAGTTGACTTATTGAGAAGTACATATTGAGAAGCCCATTCACAGCTGCTGTTTGAAAGATGCTTTTTTACAAACAAGTTTAATTAACTTGATGCTTTTACAGTGCTTTTGCACCAGCTTGTATTATAAATCAAGTAAAGCTAGGTATCCAAGCAAGTACAGTAACTGGTATAGAAATACTTTTTCTCTACTTTTACATGTGTAATACACAAATCTCCCACATCTCCCTCTTCTGCAGAACACAGAGAAAACCATTCAGGTTTGACTACTTAAGAACTGAAGTGGGGAAAAACACACAGACAGAAATGAAAGTTATGGGTCTGAATAAGGTAGGAGGAAGAGCAATAGGAAAAATTAAAGACCTCAGTGCAATTTGTGACACTGAGTCCAAATTAAATTCAAGCCTCTGTGCCACGTATTTGTCTGCTACCGTTGGGCTCTATGGAAATCCTTATCAGTAGCTTCTGTGAGTCCCAACACTTTTTTTCAGACCTTTAAATCCCTCTCCACTAACTAGATGCTTACATACCTCAGTGGAATTTGGTTCCATTTGAATAAGACTTATTTTTTTCTAGCCCCGACACATGTCCTCTCTAGACATCACAGAGAACACATATAAATACACATATAAATATTTGAAACTGAAATTTTAAAATGCCGAACTTTTTAATGCCAAAACTTAAAGCCACTGCTAACACTATTTGCACAGCAGGAAAGTTTTGATGCCAGTATAGGAAAAGGTTTTTCAGTATCATATACCGCTCCTAATTGTCAAGCACCAAATCTTCCCATGTAACCACAGCTGACGGATCTTGCTCTGTCTTTTTGGGTAAATGCAGGATGGCCATCTATTGGCTATGAGAACAGTAAGCCTTGCAAATGGAAAAGCATATAGGTATCAAAAAGGGCTACTATGAGTAGCTACTGGCACCAGTCATTATGGAACTAATGAAAAAATAAAAATCCAAACCAAAACCAAATGTTTTCAGATGGAATTCTAAACTTCATTTTCTTCTCACTGCCTTGAAAAGCTGCTTCTTACCAACAAGGAATGGAAACTGCTACACTTTCCATAAAACAGAACTTACCACCATGTTGCAAATAAATGGTTAGTTATTTTAGAAGAGATGGTATAGTTAATTCCTTATGTGGAAATAAAAAGATTAAAAATATTTGAAATGCTCTGGCTTCTTCTTATCCTACAGATCTTCTGGAGGGCCTACTGATTAGTGGCAGGACTGACATAAAATCCCTTTTGGTCATTACACAAGAAGGCCTCAGAACAAAACCTTGAATGTCCTTCTATTTTACCCTAAAAGCTATGTTCAAGCTGTAAAAAACGTCAGCGATCCGTCACTGGAAATGTTGCATCCTCATTTTGACACTGTCAGGGTACTCTTTTGCACATCTTTAAAAAGCAGTTTCCTCAGTGACTGAAGCACTGTAGAGGCCTCTCCCCCACTGTTATTATGCAGTAGTTGTAAGAACACTGACCAAGACATCTTAACCCTTTCACTGGGAGGCAGAGAGGACAGATACAGCAGTTTAGGTGTGACAGTAACCAACTAAATCACACCAGACCGAATTTTCAATGCATCACAGCAAGAATTTTGACCATTCTGTGCTCTTTTATATCAATGAGAGCTGGATATGTTTAGAATGCATGACTGATTTTAGTCTTCCAAAGAATGCACTGAATTTGTCATAATACAACACAGGTTATAATAAATAAATTAATTCATCTAGGGCCATTTAACTTCATGATGTTAAAATATATTCTGAAGTATTCTCACTTACTTCATTGTTTCAGCTATAGTAAAACCAATCCCTTTTTATCAGCAGTGAGTCCTAACAGTATTGATAGCTCAGTCAAAAGAACCCTAAATGCCACCAATACCACCAACATAAGAGGCTTTGTATCTTTCAGGAACAAACATATTCTAGAACAATAAAAACTTCTGTGAACACTCCATATGAATTTAGAATGAGGAATTAGTAAATGCTCCTATGCATATGGGTTAATAGTAAAATTAGTATGTGTAATAGTAGAATAAGACACATTCTACCCACAATAACATTTCATAGCAAAAAATAATCTAACAATTAATTACTTAAACTCTACAATATACATAACTTGCCTTTTAAGAAAAGTATTACTAGTATCTCAATTTATAAAAAACAGCTCTTCCTGTACCTTAAAATTCTATAACGAAAATTCAATTACAAACAACACCGGATGTTAGAAATGTATTTCTTACAGATTCAGCAAAGGAAACCACTACTAATTACAGTGAAATGCATTGCCCATATTTCTTTTTCTAACATCAGAGGAAATTCTGCATGAGTTGTCTTTACAGCTTCCCAACTGCATAATTTTCTCAAATATCAGTGACTGTAACAATTTCACTCTTGCACAGATCAGTAAGCTTACCCTTATATTAAAATTTCTCTCCAGTGCATAGGAAAGCTACAAACAGTCAGCAAAAAAACTGTCTACAAAGAACAGATTTGTGTTTCCTTTCCAAGCCACAAAATGTAGAAGTTTAGGAGCTGCTTCCCCCCCCACCCCCATCCACTTCAATGAAACCTTAAACTTTGCGTAACTAGAAAAAGCTCTTTGCAGTTGTTGCCATAGGGATAGTGAACCCTTAAAGGAATACACAAAGCACAAATTTCTACTGTAACACTACTTTTCATTTCTCAATTAATTTGTAATTGTTCAACTTTAACATTACACGATAAGTAATGCTGAACAAAGGCATTTAAAATACTAGTTTGTTTCAAATCCTAAGACTTGTCATTGTGCATGTATTTAAGCCCATTCCAGATGGATATTTGAAAACTGAATTGGGTAGAAGGCATTCCAAAGACTAATACCAAATTAAATAAATGAAACTCTCTTACAACCACACTAGAACTTAGATATTTGCCAACTTAGAGAGTAAAAACCATTAAATATTGCAGCATTTTTTTTTTTTTTTAATCCCACAAATATACTGTTAGGTACACATGACTGAAGAAAGCCCACCTAAGCAGAATGATTCCTGACTACAAAGAAATGTAGTATCAGCTCCCAATTATTCAACACTGTATACTATGCACACCTATATGCAGAATTACAACATTTAAAAGCAAAGCATCACAAAATTCTAACTAACTAGTCCAAGTAAGGGAAAATACTTGCCTTCTCCCCACCTCTCCCACTCCCCCATTTATATAACATGAAACTGAGAACTGAAGCTGGTATCTAAAATTATAAAATAATCCAACCAAAAAAGAGAGAAAAGAATTGAATTGTCAGTGTACAGGACATTTGACAAGCAAGAGGAGAGCCAAAGTTTTAGGACAAAGAATGAAAGCATTTTTATGCTTTCTTTCACAAGAGAATCCATAGCTACATAAGAAAGAATTCTAAAGAAATTGCATATTATCTCCTGAAATTTTAAATCTGTTCTTCAGCTCTTCCAGTTTCTTAGCATATCTACTAAAAAACTGTGAATTTCATTTCTTGTAAGACTTTCTGTTGCTCTCACCTTCAAAAATAAGGGTTGAATGAGCTGCAGAAACACCAATGTGGTTGAAGATGGAAGCAACTATCTTAGCATTACATATATTCCAAGTAGACAACATAAAAAAGCAGAGGATGTCTTGACTTCACAGTTCTTCTATTTTCTAATGATCCATAGTAGTTCAAATCAGTTTATGTAGAGAACAGTAAATTTTACACAGAACTGTCAAGACAGGTTTTACATACATATTTCGACAACATAAATATATCAAAGCAAAATCCATAATTATTCTTTTCTCCCTTCCACAGTCAAACTGTGCTAATAAAAGCTCTATCTATGTGAAGAATATTTTGCCAGCATAGTACAACTGTACCTAGAATACACAGATTAAGCTATAGTTTCACAACACTTTTTCCACTGCAGTACCAGCTTAAGCAGTCCTCATTCCTCAGCTGTGCTGGCACAACTGTTTGTGCAGCTGAGCAGTGAGGCCAGTCAGGGAATCGATCCAGGTTAAAAATAATATTTTTCTGATGGTAAATTCCACAATCTGCTTTGCTGCAAAGCCACCTGGCACATTAACTAGTTACACCAGCACAACTGAGGGGAAAGGCAGGAATAAGAAGCTAAGGTCAGGGCAGCCCATGCTAGTGCTGACATGGAAAGAAATGCTCATGAAACTACACTCTTGGTCTTTAAATGCTTTGGCATTCCCTGATTAAATGAATTATCCAACTACTGCAGAATAAAAGAGAATACTAACTACTACCTCACAAGTATGTTTAAAAAAAAAAAGAAAAAGTTTCCACCTAAGGCTACAAGAAATTCTCTTAGAAACTCATTTAAAACAGAAGTTTCAAACTGTCTCCCCCCATCCTCCTGCCCCCATAACTTCCTGTCTGTGGAAGAAGTGTATTTTATTGTTTACTGTTTATTTCACTAGTTCACACACAAAACTTGATCCTGGATCTCTATCCTACGGACAAAGGGGCAAAATGTATCTGCATTTATTCTCTTAATAAATCCTAGGCAATGGAAAAGGAGGGCAAAACGAACTGTTAACTATGATGCTAACAACTGTTTACAGCACCTTTGGAAGCAAATTTTCTGTGCTGTGATACAGTAACAAGACTAAAACCATACAACTCATCCCACAATATTGGCTATCCTATTTGTGTAAGGGCTACAGCCTAGCTGCCTGGTAAGATTTTAAGTTTCAGCAGCAATAGGACAAGACTTTCTGTTAGTGATCTACTTCAAGTTTATTCAAAAAGATGTCTACAAGGCCATGAAAAGGGATGAACCCTTGCTGGCTGTGCTCTATTGATATAAGCATTTTCTACCTTGGGCACGAGCTATTGGCACACAAATACTCAGGTTTACAACTATATGGATAAAGCTTCCTGACAGAAGCTGGTTTATATCATGTTAGCATGGCATGGAGCTATACTTCGCACACACAGGGAGCACAGACGTGTCTCAACCACATTCAAAAGAAGCATCCCTGGTACACAATCTCCTACTTCCTGCTGGTTACAGCACAATTTTTGAGAGAATTGCAGTTAATATTGGAAAAAAGTATGCTTCTACTTTTTCTTGAAAGGAAAAAAAAAACACTAATTCTGGGAACATTCCATTATTTCATTTTCTATCTGATTCACATATACATCTTCACACTTAGGCAAGTCTCTGAACACATATCAAAAAAGTCAATAAATTAAATGTATCATTCCAAACATTTAAATTTAAATTATATCAAACAGCTATATCCAACTTTTGTAGCTTCTTTCTATGAATTTGCTTCAAAGCATCCATGAGACATTTTTAACACTATTAACTTAGAGAATAAGGAATAATTTTTTTTTCACCTGCTAGCCTCAGATGTTTAGCATCAGATTTAATTCAAAGTACAGTTCAGAATTTTTGATAAGAAGTACTGTACCTGAAGAATAAGCCTTATAAAATTGATTTGGAAGAATTTTTAATACCAAGTACATACTGTACTCTTTCTAGCCATGGCTAGGCAGGGTACTTCTTAGAGATGGGTCATGAGGAATAAGCCTTGTTTAGTATTTGGATTCTTTATTTACCTCCCAACAGATACTACAATATGGCAAACCCGTAACAATAATACATGAAGGCCTGCTGACTCTGGACTACCTTAAAAACAAACAAACAAACAAACACCCCTCAAGCAGTAATCACTATAAGTGTCAAACACTGACACATGCTTAATTAAGTTTAAGACAGAATTCCCCTCTCACCTGAATACAACTTAGCACAGAATCAGTCAGGTTGGAAGGGACCACAGGGGGTCATCTGGTCCAACCTCCCTGCTCAGGCAGGATCATCCTAGAGCACGGCACAGGATTGCATCCAGATGGTTCTTGAGTATCACCAGGAAGGAGACTCCACACTCTCTCAGCAACCCGTTCCAGTGCTCAGTCACCCTTCACAGAAAAGTTCTTCCTCATGTTCAGCGGAACTTGCTCTACATCATTTTCTGCCCTTTGCCACTTGCTCTATTGCTTATCCCCCCACCCCCAGGACTTAAGGTTGTGCACTTCCAAATCTATTCAAATAAAAACCAGCCAGAAGCATGTACTTCTTCAGAAATTAAGAGACATAAAAGAATCATAAGCAGTGCATTTGTCAGACCTTGCCCAAATGACCCCAAATTATTGATCATCTTGTGGCATAACTACAGTAGCCCATATCATGAAGGAAGCACCACAGTGAAGTTTTGAGACAGTAGTAGTCTGGCTTCTCATCTGGTCTGAACACACCTCTTCAGGAGTCAGGTTTCACTGCACTACTGCTACAATATAAATTCTGATAAAGTCATGGCCAAATTGTAGCCTGTGGGAGTCCACAAACATACTTTACTTAGGTACTTGTTCTAGCACCTTACCTGCTTTTGTATTATAAAGAGTTGTGAATTTTGAGGTGACCAAATACATCACCCAAAACAAGTACTACCTGTTTATCTTGCACAAAAAGTAAACTGTTGATTTAAAAATACACATTTCCTCTTACATATGTCTTACTGTACCATTATGGTAACGCAGATGGGCCTAAACTAATCTACCTTCTCTGAAGATCCTACAACGAGTGGCTGAGCAAACAACAGCAGCCTGCTGTCACTCAGTGGGGCTCCTTTCTAAACACCACTCCAGAGCTCTTTTGGCAAGTGTCCTGCACCACATCTTGTTGTGCAGAGGTCTGAGAAAAATCGTTTAACAGGATATTATCTATTAAAAGCTAGCAAGTTACCTTCAGTGGAGTTTCTTCATCTATTTATCATTTACCAGTCATTCTTCTGTGCCCTCACATCGCCAAGCCAGCCCAGCTCAACAGGTTGCTACTGCCACCTGCCGGAAGAGCTTTACTCTCCTTTCTCCATCACAAAAACTTCTCTGGATCTTCTGCTCACTGGACACTTGAAAAGGAGAAGTCCATTTACTAGGTGATCAGGAAGTGATTATCTAGCAGGTAAGGGGCAGGCTGAATTTGTCTGCAGCAAATGGAGCTGGTTAAAAGAGTTACCTGAGAAGTGCCAATACAAGCCCGTGTGTAGGGGAAATAAACTCTGCTAACAGGAGAGAATTCTTAGACTGGCACTGTACTATTTCCAGTGACAGGAACAAGCAGAATGACTGCTGAACTCTCAAAGCCAACTAGCATGTTGCTAGTTATAAATAAAGCTCACCTACTGCTATCATCAACAAAACTAACTATATCAATATTGCTTACAGAAACTGTAACAAGTTGGTTCTTCAAGTCCACCATTTTCACACACACTTTTAAAGACATTTGGGCCTTTGAAAATAAAACTCTTAGCTGACTTTAGGTACCTTCTAGAATTCTTGGTCTTGCATCCCTCCCTTTGCAACAAAAATACAGTCTGAAGTACTGAATTAATATGAAGATCACACATATCTGATGTCAAGCTTTCAATGAACCTCCACGGAGTTGAAACAAACTAATCCATTGTTAGCAACTGTGCTAATACCCATCAGCCTGGTAAAAGAACAGAAAACCAATTCATCTGTCCACCGAAGTTCTTCAAATTTGAATTAAGTCTCCTGAAGTTGCAAGTGAACTAAGGCATGAACCATGAACAAAGTAACAGAGTTGTACAGGTGCCTGGTAATTCATAAAGACAACAACTAGCACAAGAGTGCCATGGCAATGCATTAGCTTAAACTGGTACTTCATCACTTAATTATAAAAATCCTTCAGAACACCAAACATTCAGCTGGGTAGTTTTACATTTTTAACTTTATGACAAGTGTAGTTTTAGATTAATTGTAGCCAGCATGAAGTTGACTAGAAGTGTTTGGAATTTCAGTTTTAAAAGTAAGAAACAGTCATCAATACAGATGACCACATATAAATGGGCTCTGGTTTTCTGGAAGATTTCAGAAAAAAGTCTGAAAGAAGAAAGAAATTCTTATATGTAGGATTTATTTTCCTTTTTTTCACTTTGTTTCATTCAAAATAATCAGCAGTTATGTCAGCTGTGTTTTTCAGCCTTGAAGGGCAGAAAACTGTGTTTTAAGAATATTGAAATTTCAACTTCAGTACTGGGCAGCACCATGCAGCTCACTGCAAAACCACTGGAGCAGGCAGAGTGTTTCTTCTCCTACTTACTCCTGTCATTTTTTCATGCACAACCTACCAGTGAACAAAAAATATATTCAGAAACCAACACTTTAATTACCCTATATTCCCTTTAATCTAGTATCTTATCTGTTAAAGAGCAATCTTGCCACAGTCAGCAAGATCAAACCAGGAAAATATGTAGTGAAACAGATCTGGAACTGTAGGCTAGAAGAAAATGTTAAAAACAGGTATAGAAAGAGCACAGAGAAGATTCTCTTGCAGAACAGGTGAATAAAGAGCCTCTCAGGAGAAAGGTCCTGAGAAACAACCCACTAATGAGAAAAAAAATCTCACACAGCAGATGCCCAGTTTAAACTACAGATCTTTGGAGAGGGACAAATGAGCCAGTAATGCCTACTAGAAATAGGCTTTGACTACCCTCTGTTGAATTCCTTTAACTTAATATATTGATACAAATCCTACCAAGTATTGTATAAAATGACAACATTCTCAATATAAAAGTCCATATGCCCACCTACCATGACTTGCTGATCCAATTCTTGGCAATTACATCTGCTCTTGAAAGGTAAGTTTTACTGGCTGCTCTGATAAAACTTTTATCTACCTCAAAACATAAGATACCAACATAATAAGACTCAAAGTTCAGGCTCTCCCCCTCTAATTCCAGCAATTTCCAACATTTTAAATTTCATTCTCTAAGTCCAGCTGCCAAGAGAAAACTGTTACCTACATGAAGCTGTATGATGCATCATTTTGCATGTAGGGGATAATAAAAACAAGAAAATCTTTTTTTTTTTTTTTTTTCTTTTGTCAAGGAAAAAAGTAAGCACACATGATCCTAACCAAGAAAAGAGGAGTAAAAAAATTCAGAACAGATTATCAGGTAACACTTCCCCATGCACACACAGACTCACGTTCCTCACTTGCTATTTGTTCAAATAAAAGCAAATGCCTGCTTTTTATGCATGACATTAAAGGTAAAAACCAAATACTTGAAAGTTATAATCTGGTCCCTTAACAGAGCAAAGATGCTTACAACATCACTATCCCTATCCTTAACAGCTGAAGAAAAAATGAAAGAAATAAAAAAACTTCTCCTTTACGAACATCTGTGCCTAAAAAAAAAAAAAACAAAAACAAAAAAACAAACCAAAAACACCCACAAAAGGTTAAAATACTGATTTCAAGAAACTACCAATTTCTTTCACTCATTTAAAAAGTGAAGAAATTCAATGAAGAGATTTAATGAATTATTTAAGCCTAATTGAAAATCAGTTTGTTCAGAATATCCAGGCAGAAAATTAGGTTTTTCAGCTTTTCAAATAAAATTATCTCTTCTCTGTCTTTATACCATTCACACAGACCATATTTCTTTTTGCTCAAGAGCAGCTTCAATTAAAATGTTCCCTTACAGATAATAACCATTTCAACACATTCGTAACTACACTTCAATCCAGAAAACAAAGTCAGTATACTAAAATGTATACGTGTCACAGTGTAAATTTTTATCAAACTGAAAGGCAGAAGCGAAAGAAAATCATGGCTTTCGCTAAGGAAAAATTTTTGATTGCACAGAAAATGGTTGGCTAATGCAATCAGTCATATGCTTCTCCTATTTTAATGAAATATAAAGCAGATTTGTTCTAACAGAGGCAAACAGTTTTGGTTGTTTTAAGGATTTGGGGACATCTCCACCCAAGAGTTTATTCATAGCGGTCATCTTTTGAGAACAGTAAACTCAAAGATACAGTAATAACCAAATGTACAATTAAAAGATATGCTTGATGATTGAATAGAACAGATCTTCAGTTTTGTGCCTTGCTGTACTTCATTTCACCCATATGTTCCTGAGAAAATTACTACAATTACTAAAGAAAATTCCTTGAATTTTTCTTGCCAGGCTTCTAATCCAAAATAAAACTCTCTTTATTTCATTTTGCCACTCTTTAAAGTTTTTGCAATTATATGCAAAACTGGGACAGTAGGATAAGCCTCAAGGAAGCATCAAATGCAACTCTTTCACTCTCCTCTGGCATGATTACTAATACCTTGTCCTGCACACCCCAACATGGTGATTTCACTTCTGGTTAACTCCCATTCCATAGAGCTGGGTAGGTGGAAAGAGACTAATGAGCGAAGAAAAATATCTACCTACTCTTTGGAAGTACACAGACCATTTTGAAAACACTTGCACTTTTCATAGTATAATGATGTCACCTATCACTACCTGAAGAGTCAAAACAGTCAAATGTGTACCCACTATCAGACACTTGGCTACTGCTTAGAAAGCCCCGTGGTCCTATTTCCCACAGAAACAGATGCAAGCAGAATGAAAGGTCTGAAGCACCTGGGCCAGGGAATATGTAGTTCAATAACTAAGCAGCCAAGTACTGACTTCCAATTTCCCTCCTGTTCCTTAATGATAAGCCAAGTAACTAAAGGGCAACTTCCTTCCCATTTATGCTGTGTGACTCACCTTGAGAAAAATCTCAGTTTATTTCAAGAACTTTGAGATTTGATTTAATTTCCCAGCGACCCTCATGGTATTCTCTCCTGACCAAGGAGCACAGAGGATTGTGTCTCACACACACTTTTTTGTGTCTCACACACACTTCTAGGCTGATTGAATACTTTCTTTAACTTCTGGGGCTGGCTCAGTATTTTCTTTTCCATTCTTCAACCCTTTACAAAACTCAAACAATTTCTTTAATTGATGGGAGAGGTGCCACTGGTAAATCCAGTGTTTGCGTAAATACCTACTGGAAGCCAGACTAGCAAAAAAATAAACTCCTTTTTCATCTTAATCAAGAACTTGACTTGTTTACCAATATATCATTTGCTCATAATATTTTAATGACAGTAAGGCTGGGTATTTCAGCCACTCCTTAAAATGCAGTTCCAAAACAATTCAATACTGCCACTGCCATTCCCCTGCTCCCAGGCATGCGTTCCCCCTCTTCCTCCTCTCCTGTGAGTGCCCAATTCTGGCACTCATCTGATTCTGCAGCAAGTCACTTCACAGAGCAAAATCAGGACAGGGAATAATGTCAATTTTCTGCTAGTTCAGCTTTGACTCAGATGAATGCCAGGGTGAATGCAAGGAAAGAAGCAGAGCCAACTTACACAGATTTACAAATCACATCCTTAACAATTCCTAAAGACAATTTTGGAGGGGGAGAATAAACAAGGCTCTACTCAGCACCATATCAGACTCTTCTGCTTTTACATTACCTTAGCACTAGAGTAAACATTGAAAAAGTTAAAAAACTAGCCCAATCACTCAAAGCTGCTTCTGGCAGCTGTTACAAACAAGTAACAATGTAGGCCTGTATGATAAGAAAAAAAAAGGAAACATACAAGTTCTAGAGAAGCAATACAAAGGGTATAAATAACAGCAAACCACTTCCTTCAATTGGTAGCAGCTATAATTTGAAACAGCTCTGTCAAAACACAGCACCTGAGCTGAAAGGCAGTGGAGAAGTTTCAGAAAGATTGGTAGGACAACACCAAGAGAGAACCTCCCACCAAAAGTTAGGGAAGAAAAGACCTTTATCTATTTAACACAGTACCATAANATTTTTTTTTAAAAAACAACAAAAAAAAAAAAAAAAAAAAAAAAAAAAAAAAAAAAAAAAAAAAAAAAAAAAAGGCCACAGAACTCCCCTTTTCTGACAATCCTCTCCCCTCTAGAAGGGCAACTGAGATCCTTGGATACAAAAGATGTCCATATTAGGAAGACAGTTGCAGCTGGGCTGCCATAGTTCTAGGCTAACAGAGCTTTACTTTGTATCTGCAGTTATCTTCACCTGTGAAACTGCACTGGCAGGAATCCCTGGGGTAATGGTGGAAGAGTTTTGACAGCTGCCAGGAAAAAGGGGGAAAGAAAGGGTGAACTGTGCTCATGGAAAACTAGTTGTTGCTTTCTCTTTTTTCTCTATCAGTTCCCAAACCAACAAGATCAGGACCAACAAGGACAAACCCAAGATCACCACTGCAATCTTTGGGAGGAAGCCTCTAGTTTCCATATATTTTCTGCCAAATTTGTAGTAGACAAAAATAAACAAAAATCCATCCATTCACCTGGGGAAAAAAAAAAAAACCTTCCACCAACACCAAGATGAGGTAACAGACACTGATAGGCACATGTGAAATAGAAATACTCATGGTGGTGCCTATACAACTTAGTTCTCATGTTGCCTTTTTTCTAAGGCCCTATTTGATGCACAACTAGAGAAAAGTAAGACATCTAAGCAGCTGTTCCTCCAGCTCCCAGTTAGCTTCCCATACTTATATTCTTCTAGAATAAGACACAGATTTCCCATCAAGGAACTGATAATATGTAATTTTAAAAATTGCTATTATTTTCACTATGAACTGTCTTCAAGGAAGACAAGAGTGCTGGTTGTTCTCCATCCTTTTGTTAAGGAAAGAAAAATGTGATCACTACACTCGCTGTTATGTAAGGGACTAATAGTACTGATCCTTTTTTCTGCATTTTACTCCACACAGGATTCAGCAGAAAGAGATTAACAAGGAAAGAGGAGAAGAAAGCTAGGAAGAGCTGAAATGTCCCCAGTACTCACAGCTTCTCACTACCTATTGTTTCCTGTTGTTACAACCTTTAAAAGATGATCACTAACCCTTTTACAAAGTAACCTATCTTAAACCAAAAATCCTTACAAGAACCCTGACAACAGATACACACCCACAAGAAACTAGCTACTCAAAAGGAAAAAATTAACTAAGTAAGTAACCTGTTCTGAAAAAAGGAGGACAAGGAAAATTAACAGGAAAACTGAGAAAGAATAGAAAAGATGTCTCATGGCACCAGGCGAGTAAAGAGCTTTTAGCCTTGTAAGGTCTTCCACTTTGTCAAATCACTTGAAAAGAAAAAAAGAGTCCCACAGCAGCAGTAAGTTTTACACAAGACTAAATTTCACATTAAAAAATCCAGAGGACTAGCAGGATTTTGTCTTTGTGGGATCCCTATTCCAGGCCCTCTGTGTAAACTGTGGACAGAGAAGCAAAGTGCAGAAATAAACCATTTCTACTCTGATTTTAACCTTCCCCAATGTTTTCTGGATATTGTCTGGATATATTTTCTGGATATTGATATCAGCTGATAGCCTTTTATTAAGGAAAAAAAAAAAAAAAAGAAGAAAATATAAAAAGTGCATACAATTCAGAAGAACTGTTAAACCTCAATGTTTATCTTCTAACCAGAGAGATAGCCATATATTGTGCATTTTCAGGAAACTAAAGAAAGCTGAGAACCCATTTTATAAAAATAAATATCAAACAAATGCATGGTGAAAAAGTAACTCTGCTAGTCTGGATAGCTCTTCCCAGCTTCAACATACTAATACATTTCTTGCATTTGCAACAAAGATAAGAGTCCTGTTAATAGAAGTAGACCAACTTTTGAAAGATAAAATGAACAGTGTCACATAGATAAAGCAGCAAAGGATTCGTAACTATTTGGCTCTGTATTTCACAAGAATACCATTTTTCACTCATGCCAATTTTATAATGCTTGTACTTCAAAAACAGTAAGCCATAGATTACAGGTAGACATAATTAAAAAATGCAGATGGGGACTTTTCAGAGGAATTGGCAAGAACCAAGGTATAAAAAAAACCCTCATGCTTTAATTTTGTGATATCACCATCATTTCCCCCCATAAATAAATAAAAAACTAAGTACTATTCCTTCTAATTACATAGTTTTATTCTCACAAGAGGTTTTGAAAGGATGATAAAGGAGTGACAACAAATTCTTAAGTTCACAAGGCAAACAAAGCTGCACTGCTAAGCTTCTCGTAAACAAATTTAAAACCCCAGTCAATCCACATATAGCAGAAAACAACAATACAACAGCCAGAGAAGGCAGCAACAGTAAAACATATAATGAGAAAGGGCTTTTGAAATCAGTGAATTTTGACAGTCTGCACAGGCACTGCAGGCATTCTGCAGTATTCATTGATATGACAGTGTAAGGTGATGACTTGCCCTTATCACAAAAAGGCAGCAGCTTGAAGTCACACAGACAATGCTGAAATACTATTTTGTCCAAGACTCTTAAAACCCTCAAACATGAAGGCATTTTTTTTTTAACTAACAAGATCCCATGCTAGTATAACTCTGAATATTTTCCTAGATGAAGTATTCCTCTCAGTACAAACTATATTATGTTGAGGCAAGTTGCAAGTCTCAATCTCATTTGCGTTGGCAAGAATTTCCCCACTCTTTGATGGGGAGTGGAAAAATATTCCAAAGAGCTGCCCCTGGCTCTGCACTGAAGAAACATAAGCTTCAGTTTGGCCTGTTTTTTTGGCCACTTTCAACAGGAAGGAAGCCTGTAGCTCCATCAACTCTGCTAACTCCATTAGGTGGTACTTTGACTTTAAGATACACTCTTGTCACAGCAAAACTACCAGCAACCAAAACCAGTAAGAAATCTAACAAAACCAATATAATAAACACAATCAAGAAAACATGAAAGAAATCAAAGCCTAAGCTTTAGCTTGAAGAAGTTGTTGGTATCTCCCAGCCTAGAATCTCAACATACAGGCCAGATTAGCAACTACTGCTGAGTTCCAAAGTCCATTCAAAATCTGCAACTGAAAGAAAGAGAACACCTACGCACTAGTTTTAATTTACTCACCTTTAAATGAAGCTTTGTATTCATTCATCTGTTTGAACAGCAGATTATAATTTAAGAGATTCACTAGTTTTGTCTTATAACCATTAAAGGTTACAAAAGGCTTCAACTCTAGGCCACAAATAATGCTCCCTTGCAGTTCACAGGCGAAACATGACCATCAATATAAAACATCTGGTTTGCTATCCTATTTTAATCACATTTTTCCTCAAGAGTCAACAAGTGTTACACCTTCTCTCTCAATCTTTCTCTCTTTCCGTAGTTTACATAACTCAATGCACTTACACTTACCTAGTAGCCACACTTTCACAAGTTTCAGTGGGACCTGAATTTCCTACTGAACTGCAAAACTGGACTATAGTACCTAATGATCAGCAAACTTAGAAAATTCTGTCTTATTGACAAAGAGAAGACTGCTAGGATTCTTGCAGGCACCATTACTTAAAGCTAATTACAATACAGCTGTTGAAAGCATTTAAGACTTCTTGATTATGTCCAGATAAGAGGAAAAAAATTACTGTAACCACCTTTCATCCAGGTAGGTCACTAGTGAAGATTTTACACAGTGGTAGAATCCACATACGTGGGTTCTATGGTGAAGTTAGTTCAACTAATTAAGTTCTACTTTTTGAAGGGCTAGATTTTAACTCACACCATTTCAGTATTTCAGCTGGTGACTCTGTGAACAGCTGCAGTGCCACAGTGCATAGGGATGATTTCCTGAACCGGTCTTCCTGCTTCTCTGTTACAGGACCACTCTCAGGCCTACAATTTCATGAGTAGCTTTCAACATTCACAATACCAGCTTAATTAACTCTTATTTCTTCTATATATCTATTCTTCTGTGTTTTCATATCTCAGTTTTGCAGAAAAATCTATTTATGAGCTCATACTAAAACCACCCCAGTGAACTCAGAGGAAAGGATGGCAAATCCATGCCCTGTCACTGATGTAGTGCAGAACAACCTCCTCAGTCTGAAGTTACATGAGGCTACCAGACTGATCCAGCAGCTCCTTGGCACCCAGAAGTTAGTCTCAACCCACAAGATCACCTAAGTTAAACAGCAATCTGGGTAATTTTCTAACCACCCATACAGAAACTGCCCTGGCTCACAGACAGATGAGACTAGAACAAGGGACCAGCTGCTTGTGTCAGTGAAAGCAATCTTCCCTCTTCAGTCACAGCAAAATATCAATGGCCCCTGATGCTCATGAACACCTGTGTTCTTCCATTCTTTGCTCTAAACCTCCTATCTCAAAGCCATTTTGTTACATTACTTCAAGAGTAATTTGTGTATGCAGAATACTGACAAAATAGCAAAAACATTCCTTTCATGGCAGCAAAGGCATATTTTTGTATCAATAAACCAAACCTACTCACTCAACATTGCACCTCTTCCAGAAAAGTAACACCATTCTGCGCATGTAACTGCACTACACCAGCAATCTCCGTATCCAGACTGCTGCATTATGGAAGGATGACACTCTCTCATCCACCCAAAATCATGCAGCCATGCTGGTACCTTTCCCAGCTTTGAGAAGACCAGTATCATCAGAACAGTAAATATATCACATTGCCAAACTGATACTTTTCCTCCACAGTATATGTATGAAAGCCCTACTGGCAGAAACTGTATTCTCCTTTTGATCTGGAAACCACAGGGGTTTTCAGCCCCATGCAGGGGAAAAGAAGAAATAAATAATGGGTATTTTCTCCGAACCTTGCTGCTTAACACATCACCTGCTAAAGAGTCTCCTTCCAAGAGACCCGAAAGAACAGGAATTTCCACAATCCAAATGACCATTTTCACCTGCTGCTTACAATTTATTTTATTTTCTTTCACCAGATATTGTGGAAGAGGAACAAAAAAAAAAAAAAGTGTTGCACTTTATGCATGGAAAAGAAAGATCAAAATGGGCTTCTTGTAGAGGCACAAAAATTGATCCTTGAGCAACCTTTTTAGACATATGTTCATACTAAGTTTTAACTCAGATACACAACAAAATTAAATATATTATTTAAGAAATTTCTTGTGGTTAAATTTTCCTTTATTCAGCTCATTTTCCAAAGACATAAAAAGTTCTCATTCTGAGTGAAGCCCCGAGCGTGTCACAGACGTCATTCACTGTGATAACCTTCAACTCTCAGCTTTGATACACCGACCTATACCTTAAGCAGCTACCAATGAATACAAGCTAGTGAGGGTCTAACTCAAGTTATTTCATAACTTCTATGAATTTGCCAGACAAATATTAAAAGTCATGTCAAAACATCACTAAATGAATTACAGCTATCAAAGACAGTTTTAAATAAATTTTAAAGACAGGAACAATTTTAAAATGTGAGGAGAACTAACAGGCATAATAAATGAAAGATAAAAATACTTTGTTAAATGTCTTTGTCTAATCCAATATATGTACCCAGATAAACAAATTTATTATTCATGGGATTGTAAACTCTTCTAGGACTGAATTATTTAATAAATATTTATACATTGCCTTGCACAAAAGGGCCTAATCCAGGTTAAATTCTAGTCAATACAATACAATAATCTCATATTGGCAGTTACTAGACAGCTTTAAATACACAACTTTGTGCGTACAAAATAATCTTATCCCCATTTACCAAAGACTAGTACTTAAAAAAATAAAAGAGAACAAGATACCAGATTTTTTACTGCTTTGTACTTAACAATCTAGAATGCCTTTTAAGCACACTTCTGCTGAGCCCCTGGAGATTGTCTGTTCCCAGCTTAAGGCTGTTAAGACTTAAGAAGGCTCTAAAGAAGATAATCTACCATTCCTGGGAAAAACAAATGCTTGTTCAACAAATGGAAAGCTGCAGTCTGAACCAGTTGAATGAACAGAAAGAAATCCAAGTATAGAACTCAAGACTTTTTTTTTTTTTCTATCATTCTCTCAGGAAAGCCCAAATGAAGCAGTGGCAAATTTAGCAATGATACTCTGAAGAAGAGACAAAATGGGAATGAAATGACAAGTGCTGAATGGGTCTCTTAAGAAAGATATCCAAGAAAGATTAGAACAAAAAAGAATGACAAAGTGAAGTATAAATAAGAGGGCACTAATGCTTCAGCTGTAAAGTACAGAGCAGCATGCTTAGGAAAGGTAAATGGAGAGGATATGAATGATCAGATTTCCTCTTTTCTAGCTCACCTACAAATATGATAGGATGTCAGTAAACTGGTTGGAGGACACAAATTCTGCATGGCACAGACCTTTCAAGGAGCAAAGAAAAAATAGAGAGAAAATACAAACAGAAAAAAATATGAATGCTGTAAAAAAGAGAGTACTGGAAAAAGAGATGTGGAGCACAGCACGGACGCCAGGAGGGGAGACAAGAATTTAAGCACAACATAAATTGACAAAAGATATAATTACAGACCACACTGTACAACTTAAATATTTCTTTAATTGTGTGATTTTTTTTTTCCCCCATATATAGGTGAAACTGTTCATTTTTTTTCTTCTGCCTGGGGAAATCAGGCTTAGGACTTAGACATGGAAAGACTTTTCTGCATTTCTAGCCTTCATAACAAAACAGAAATCAGTTTCCAGAACCCAAACAGTTTCACGAAAAGAGATGATTTATCTGAATGTACACATCACTCACGGCTTCTGAGGCATCAGATCAGTAACTAATGTCTGTAACATAGTTAAACTTTGAAACTTACTGTAGTTTTTCAGTTACTTTATTAAATCTGTCTAATTTACTATGTTAAAATGACATTCTGAGAACACATTGACAAATGGATGGATCGGCAAGATTTTTACAGACAGTGCAATTTCCTTTGAAAAATGCATTCTAAAGCCCTAGCTTTGACAGTCTCTAAGAGTTACTCCCTAAAGATATTTATGCTTGATCTTTCTACAAGTCACTTATGAAAACACTTGATAACAGGAAAGCATATTCCTGAACAATAAAGACAGGCTGCAGCAAATAAAAGGTTGCTGTTAAAAGAGTATTTCCCATCAGTGATTTCTTATTCATTTCTACTAGCATTATGGACAAAATAGAAGTGTACCAGGCAAATACTTATTTCAAGACTCATAAAATCTTTGGTCTGTAATAAATCTATATTAAAAAGCAAATAATTTCAGGCTTACTAAAACAACTTGATACTACCATGGCTCAGCTTCACAAGTAAATCAGTCAGACGTGGGACTACATCGCCTGTCGCATTGCATGCAACAGCCCACAGAGACATGACTGAACTGTACTACCAGCATGCAACCAACATGTAAGTCACATTAGCTAAAGAAACTGTAACTATACATGATGCAACAATAAAATAATGTTTTTGATGGTGTATTCTGAGAAAAACATGGATGTCTTATACACTTATGTAACTCCTCCCTTATTCATGTACACTCTTGCTCCGTGCTGCTTCACACAGTGTCAGTCTGGGAACTCCTGTTGAATCAGACCCACAAAAACACAAGCTCAAGAGGCTCTGTAACGACTGGAAGCAACAATATCACCAAATCTTTTTTTTTTTTTTTCCTTCAGTCTTCATCTTCTTAAGAAGCTATTTAAACGTGATTTTTGTTCAGGGTGCTGTCCCAGAAACAGCAAAAGTAATATAGTCCCGGTTCCCACAGATTTTCTCTCTGCCTCGGCCGTGCCCCTGTGTTCCAATTAGTCACATTCCACCTCTATCCCAAATGCCTATTAATTTACCAATCTCTTCCAAACACTGGCCACAATATACTTAACCTCTCACGTCCTCTAACTACTGACTGAAGAAAAGAGTACAGCACTTCACACCTCGCTCTTACACGCCACAGACAACTGGCAGCTAAGTACAGGTAACTGCTCAATTCATGCAAAACTTTCCCCTTAGGAGATGATCGTAATGAAGCCATCAACTTTAACAAGTTTAACTTTTGTTCAACATTATTACAATGTAAAATCTTTCACACATTGACCTTTAGCTAATTTCTCTGCTGAAGTTTTGATGAGCTCAAAATTTACTGAGACACAAGATTAAATGAAATATGACTGCTCAAGATTTGTGACTGTAGAGAAGCAATTAAAGACAGCTTACACACTACACAAATACACAATCCCAGCAACTATTAAAAAAAAACAAAAACAAAAACAAAAAACCCACAGAAAATAGGTTAATCTCAACATTTTATCCACAAGAGAACAGCTGACTCTGAACTCTCAAACTCCAAAAATTTATTTTCTAGCATGTCCAGTTAACTAAGGCTTCTTAAAGAAATTGCGTTTATGTGTTTTGTTTGTCCTTTTAATAACCATCTGCATCCTCTGATCATTTTCAAGTGCATTTTAAAGGACATATAAAATTTCACAGATAAGAAAGGTTCTACAAATTTTGTGAAAACTGACAGCCTTGTAGAAAAAAAGAAACCTGAATTCATGCTTTCAATGAGAATAAAAGCAGGTGGAATTCTGCCTTCTTCATTGGCAGTCCCAGAAGACCAGGCAGCCAGCACCACATAGCCCTGGATTTGATTAATTTTGGAACAAGCATAAGATAGTTTGCATTTAAGTGGTAATCTATCTTAAGTTAATCATCAAAGCAGTGTGCATATAAAGTGTCTTTGTCCCATTTTTTGCAAATTCTAGCAAACCTAACAATATCACATACAGTCCTAGTTACTTGGGCGATCATTTTTTAGAAACTCATCTATAGAACCAAAAGCTTTCTTCTACCATGGTGTATTCCTAAGTTAATGCTTTTTTAAACACTAAAGAGAGCACAAGGTATAAATCCATGTTGAAACACAGATTTTCAAATAACGGAAAAATTAAATTCTGTTCATAGGATATCCAGGATCTGAATGAGTTTTAAACCACTTATCATTAAAGACAGCAAAATCTGATCCTCATCTGTGCTTAGAATAGAAAAGAGCTACACATTTTGCATATTGCTACAAAAATCAATTCCACATACCATTTTTCGAAGAGTAAAATGCATATTTCAAACAAAAAAAAAATTCTGGTAAAATTCTCTGACTAGGTATTAACTTACAATTCATTTACTGCATTGCCAAATTAGGTTTGACTTCTTGCAACCAGCAAAAAAATTTATTACATTCTAAAAATATTAACTATTTAACTACACCTTAACTGCACCTATGGCAACAAGAATATCCCAAGTGGTGCCATTCATTCAGCAACAGTCATGTTCCAAGAATATCAGGATACTACACGCAAACCCCACAGCTCCTTCACAAGCTATTTCACTTGGTTTCACTAGAATCTGATTGCTGCCAATTAAGGAACAGCACCCAAAGGCAGTGTAACAGAAACCAGAAAACTCAGTAAATGTCTGTATAGCGTTTTGCAGTAATTTCTTGATTGAGAGTTGTACTTGCTGATCAGTTCAATACATCTCTAATTTTATTATAATTAGGATAAAGGTCTACAAAAACTTCTGTCAGGGAAAGCACCAATATTATGTCAGTGATTTTTTGGTAAGCATTCCCAAGAGAGGGTGAAACTGAAACAACTACTATACTGAAAAACCCCTCATGACATTGAAGAGTTTATGAAAAAAGTATTATCCAACTGTAAATCTGACAGCTTTCTTGCTTTCACAGTTGCATTTAAATATGTGAAATCCAAACCAGACCAGGTTGCTAAGCAGGGTTCAAGATGCCTTAGAGCATCCAGCAGCATTTCTCCTCCTTGAAACAAAAAGTACATACTTGCCCAACTGAGATAACCTACTACACCAATGAAGTGAGAAAAACCCAACTTGAATCACTGTATACATTTGTGGTAAAAAAGTTACCTTTAGTGTCAAACATTTAAATATTTGAGTTTTGAATACAGCTTTAAAAAAATCCAGTTCTGAATCACTGGAATTTTTGTTCTGTTTTCTGTAAAAGCACCAACAGTAACATCGTTCAGCATTCCGCTTGCAGCAGTTCAGAAAAGATCAGCCTGATCCTGCAGTCCTAAATTTACAGTCATTTCATAAACTTGAGGTCATATCTGACCAACTTATTTCTCTAGCGTTTCCAACCATGGAGATCATGATAAGGAGGCAGCACTTGCAACAGGATGAACAGTAACATAGTTTTATGCTTCAAAGTACACTCTCACAAAGAAATAGTCTGCCAATAGCTCTTTAAGCTGCCTAGTAAAAAAAAAAAATTTTTTTTTTTTTTTGCTGAGAATAATCTCTTCAACAGATGACAGGTTTAATTCTACAAAGACTCAAAAAACATACCAGTTACCTATAACACCAAAAACTATATTACAAAACAACATAAGACCTTGGCCTTCAAAGCAATGCCATGGTGAGGAAAATCACTGTCTTCTTCCATTCTGTCACTGATGGAAAAGAGAAGTTTCTACCAGGACACTGTCATAGGAAGAGTGCCCATTTTCAAGAATTCTATTATTGTATCAGCAAATATAAAGGAAGAGAGTGGAACTACTTGATTTCTCTTATACTGGGAAAGATAACGGTTTGCATATCATAAAGTCCTGAAAAGCTGGCATAAGCCAGGGCAGCAGAGCACAGAAGGCACTGCCCCCACATATAATAATAATAGGGATGATGCTTTATCAAGTATGTCTGAAACACAAAATTGGGATGACCCAGACTGAGTGCCTTCCCCAAACACCTTCCTTACCTCTTCCCCTTTGCAGGCTCTCTCCCCTGTGAAGCAACATGAGAAAAACCACTCAGGTCTTCTCAGTTTTTAGAAGAAATTGAGACTCAACTGAGGGTTTATTCTGCTACAGCACAAACCAAGACACTATCTACAGTTAAGAATCCCCAAGTCTAACATGTGGATCACAGTCACAATTGACTGAAATTTTCACTTAAAATGGAGAGCAGAACTCACTGAAGCTGATGACATGTCTCTCCTAATGTGTCAGTGGAACTTCCCTCTTGCCAAAAGCAGGTATCAGAATTCTGGCGTTTGAGAAAACCCAATTACAACAGCACAGGTAAAGAACAAATAATTGAAATACGCATGTGAAACAAAAATGCCTGATTACCTGGCTAATCAATAGCTAAGCTAAAAATTATTCATTATTTCAGCAAATTGTGGCCAATTGTGAATATAATGCTATTGTTACAGTATCATGAGCTCTCCTTATAAAGTAGTGCATGAACAGTACCATTTTGGTGGGTAAAATCATGACATGAACTAATTTGAATAGTCTAAGAGAAAGACCCTACCTGACTTATGCTGAAGCTTAGAAGGCATATGTTAGAGTATTAAAAATTATAGCACCAATATCAGCGTTCTACAGGTGAACTTCAGAAACTGCTTTATCAAGTCTGCATCAGATATCCTAAACCTGTGACTAGAAAACCACACCTGAAACCTACTCCTTGCTAAGAAGCATCCCTTTGGAATTCCTTTTTTATGTACGTGCTTACCATCATTAATACAGAAACACCCACAGGTCTTGGAAACAAACATTGCCAAGGCAGGCACAGCACAAAGAACACCAGGTTTCTGCCCTGAAGGCCTTGCCTACATCTAACAGGACTGAGCATTCAGACTTTTCATACGAGCTTTCCAATGAATGAGACAGAGCACTACACACCTCCGCAGAGTGTTCCCACGTCTCTCAGAGAGACAAAACAGAAAAAGGGAAGAAAATGAGAAACAGTATGCATCTCCTCTCTGCAAAACCCCTCTTATCAGAACCATTTCAAGAATTTCTACTCGACAATTAAATTGACTCGAATAATGGAAACCAAAGTCCCAAAATATACTATATATGGACTCGAGCCCAGCCAGCCCCGGCAAAGACACGGGGCACCAAACCCTCACACCTCAGACACTCGGGCACTCATCCTCAAATGGCGGAGTCTCGCCCAGCGCACTCACACCTGTCACCTGCCAGGCGCCGGGCCAGCCCCTCCCTCTCTCCCTCTCTCTCTCTCTGTCTCACCCCCCTCCCTCCCGCAGCCAGGCGAGCCCGCTGGCAGCTCCCGCCCCTCCCCGGGCAGCCGCAGCCCCCCGATCCCTCCCCGCGTCGGGGAGCTCCAGCGACTCGCGAAGGAAAATAAGTTTCCATCTCTCGCTGGACGCCCCGCCGCGCGGAGGCTTCCCGTCCCATCCCGTCCCTTCTCCCCCACCCCGCCCCAGCACGCCGGCACGAGCCGGGGATACTCCCTCCCCGCGCACAGGCCTTCCCTGTCTTCCTCACCCTGGCACAGCCCGGGGCGCGCTGAGCGGCCGCGGCAGCCCCGGGTCCCCCGCCCCTGCCGGCCCCCCGCGCCTCTCCCTGCAGCCCTCCGGAGATGGGACCAAGAAACCGGCCCGGGGAGCCGCCACCAGGCCCGCCTCGGCGGGGTCAGCCTTACCCTGCTGCCGCTTCTTCTCCTCCTCCTCCTCCTCCTCCTCCGCCGCCTCCCCCACCACCACGGCGGCAGCCGCCGCCACTACCGCCGCCACTACCGCCACCAGCGCCGCCGCCGCCTCCGCCCGGCAGGGGGGACCCCGCCGACCCGACCCGCTCCGCAGCCTCCCGCCGCCGCCGTTCCGCTCCGTGGG
>VWYO01027373.1:0-68856 GCA_013400275.1 Rhadina sibilatrix | reverse complement strand
GGGGGGGGAGGAGGCGGAGGAGGAGGAAGGAGGAGTAGGAGGAAGGAGGGCAGGGGGGTCCGTGCTGCCGCGGCGGCGGGCGGGATGGGGTGGGGGTGTGTGAGGGTGTGCGTGCGGAGGCTGTGGCGGCGCCGCTCCCGCTCAGCCGGAGCCGCCGCTGGGGCCGCGCGCCGCTCCCGGCCCCCTCCCCCCGCGCTCGCTGCNCGGGACAGCGGCGGGACACCGGGATGTGCGGGAGCCCACAGCGGCCCCTTCCTGCCCTGCCGGCAATGCTCCGACTGGCCCGGCGCCAGAGGAGGGAGAGGGGGAAGCGGCGGTGGCGGGTAGGTGGGCTGCCCGCCTGGAAAGCGAGCGGGTTCTGAAAGGGCTGGGGAAGGAAAGGCAGCATTTGCAAGGGGGAAAAAACCCACCAAACCCTAAGAAAATTAATATTAATTAAGCCCCCGCTCTCAGTTTATATCCAAAGCGGTTGTTTCGAGGGAATTGCCAGAGGCTTTCTATCAGAAGTAGGAGCGCTTACTCGGCTTTAGGCAGAGTACGTGATTTCCATCATCCCTCTGAGGTAGAGCTCTGACTAATCATCTCCCAGAAATGCCGGCAGGCGAACAGGGCCCGGTATGCTGGTGAATCCCTCTTCCCCTCTCAGCTCCGCCAACACCCTGGCCCAGTCCACAACAGACATCCTTAATTTTAGTAGGGTATCCAAGCAGGTTTTTGTATTTCTGCAATTTGGAAGTTTCAGCTTCAATGAAAAGACAACTTTCTCATTATATTGTAAAATCATCCAGTAAATCAGTTGAGTTTAGGGGTTGTGATACCTTACACTTTCTACACCTTATTCTTCCTGTATTTGCTTTCTTCCTGCATCTCTTGAATCCTCCTCCTTGCCGTGAGCAGGTGCTGCCCATGTTGTCTATCATCCATCCATCCATCCATCCATCCATCCATCCATCCATCCATTCTTGTGTCATCTTACTCTGAAAAATACAGTCAGACACAGAAATAATTTTAAAGTAATTGTTATAATCTATAGCAGAGGGAAACTGCCTAAAACCCTGCAACCTAGAATGGAACCCAGCAAGGAATGGGATGTGCTGAAGTTTTCAGCTTTTCCCATACAGTGAGACTGGGCTGGAATCAATAGGGAGAAAGATTTTTCTCCACCACCTTAACTCGCAGAGGCACCGGTGATTTCCTGCATGTGCCAGTGTGTGAAAGGTACTACAAAATGGCCTGGCCATAATCATCTCAAACATTAAAGCTATCCATTTCAGTGGTATGACAAGAGAGAGCTGCTCTTTCTTTGCAAGAGCTCAGTTGTTATGCTGGGCAATTGACAATTGCAACAGTGAATGACATGAACTAATAAAAAAAATCTAGCATGTTGTAGGCAGGACTAAATTACTCGTGACAATTTAGGCTAAGTATTCTCTTACAAGAAATGAAGTCAACCTTGCCATTGAAACAATGGACATTTGCAGAAATTATTGGAAATGCATTTTCCAAATGAGAGAATTAACAAGTGAAAAAATCCCTCTCAACTACTTTTAGTTAAAGCTAGTTAAATCCCAAGGGAAGCAACTGCAAGGACTGACTGCTTGGAGTAGGCAGGGAGAGAGAGAATTAGACCAAGGAGTATAACAGTGAGTTGTTATCCTGTGAGGGGGGAAAAGTAGAAAAAAGGGGAAGAGGAAGACAGCTTTTTCCCCCTCATGGAAAATATGGAAATATGGGGGGGGGAGGGGGGTGTATGTATAAACATCCCAGTAAGAATCAGTTGTTTTCATAAGCTGCAACAGAGAAGTCTGCAGTTCTTTTGTACATCAGCAACATGGACCATGAAACGCACTTGTCCAAACCTTATTACTCTGCCTATCTTGTGTCAAGCTTATACAGGGTTGAGATTCACTGAAATTTGTTTGTTTGTTGTAAACAAAATAGTATTTCCCCAACTGAGACAGAAATTATTACAGTCCATTACAAAAATGAGTGATGAGGCACCTAGAAAGAAGATGCAGTGGGAACATGAGGTCACAGCTGTACTGGGGGTTGCCCCACTTTATGTGTCCAGGTACATTAATCAAATCTTCCTCTTTTGTGACCTGTGCTGTAGACAATTCATGGCCTGCCTGGTCACTGCTCAAGCACCCTGCTCTTCAGCTCTTCCAGCACATTTGTTTCAAACTTTGTTAAGCCATTCCTGACCTTTCAGACAGATAGGATAATATACTTACATGAATATGCTTTGTGCACAAGAAACTCAGTTTATTTTGCTAAGTTTAATACCAAGTTAAATATTTGACCCTTTTGCCTACAGTTGCTAAAAGAGGGATTTACCACAGGAAAGTGAGACCACTTCTCACTGTGCTATCAGCAGAATTTACTGCAATGCTTAAGCACTGGGATCATGTGAGTGAACTGCACTGTCCCTCCCCCTGGTTTTCCAGGCTCCCCACACCACATCTGTGTCTAAGCCTTTTCCTAAAGTAGCTCTTTTCTCCTCCTATAGCAGCTAATTTTGAATCATTTTTTAGCACCTTTCCAAAATCAAAGAACAACTATTTAGGAAATTAGATTTTTTTTGTAGTGAGATTCAGAAATGAACTGTTTTCCTGTGTATCTGAAACAAGAACTAGGCAGATCTATCTAATAGTACATTCTGTGTGTGACTCTTACCATGGTGCAAATCAAAGCTCAGTCACCAGTGAAGCACATGCCTTGCTTCTTTCCCTAAAGATTTTAGAGATTACTGCCTCCCCCCCGCTTTTTGCCATAGAAGGTATGAGTTCATGTTTTTTAAACTTTCATTAGACCGTTCCCTGCTAGAAAATGAATTTTTGGGGAATTATTCTAAACATATTGTACAGAAAAGCTATTTCTACAAAGTACAGTCAATTTCATAAGCTTGCTACTGACAATTCTGATGCTGAAATTTCTTGAGAATGCTCTTTAGAAAAGGTGAGTCCAGTTAAAATCCACAACAACTGGCATAATTATTTCTGAAAATGAGTTTAAAAGCCGTCTTGCACAGCAGAAGAAGTTAGCATTGGCAGCTTTAAAGATACCTTTCCATTGAACATTCAACTGGCAATTTATTTTTTGTTCTAGATAGGAGGTCTGTCAGTGCTCCTATAGGAAGGGTGGCAAAAACAGAAGTAGTGTTCATTGGCCAAGGACAATCCTTGCAAGTTCCTAGCCTGAGGTTGCAACCACAGTCTTTCCCACAAAAACAATTAGAATTTGAATTAATAACATGACAATACAGAAATACAGAAATTCATCTTATTTCACAAGAAATTTCAGGCACTTCACTTCTCCCATTCCATGTGGAAGTTACCAGTTGTATGCAGTTACAAAAAGCTGTTGTGCCCTGATGTTTTTCTCTGCAATCTGCAGAACATGAACAGCTCCTGTTATTACTGTTGAGACTCCCTTCTTTTCCAGGTTGCTGCCGTCTTTTGTTCAAGATAGCACCAGCTTTTTCACTTCCTAACAGCTCATCTATTTGGGAGTGGAGCGCAAACATGACATTTGCGATAAGGATGTGATTAAGAGGTGCCTTAGACGTTCATGAGTTCTAGCAGCTTCACAAGATTTGGATAAGGCCTTTGCTGAAGGAAAATCCATTGAGGTTTTTAGGACAGCCAGCCTACCCAGGCTTTTCAGTTGTAAAAGCATAGGGGCCTATGGTACAGTGGAACATTATTGTAGTCTATGTATTAAAATGACGTACAGAAATAGCACGTGTTGAGACTTGGTAAGAGTAAGACTTATTTTTAGTGCATTTTAAAAAAAAACATACTTGTTTATATTGAGCATGAGCATCTTAGGAGAATGTTTACACTTGAAGGAAAATATCATTGTCTACCCAATGCAATTCTGAAGGGGTTTTTTTCAACAATTGTTTTTAAACTGGGAAAGACTGTCATATTAAATCAATCTTTTGAATAAGTAGGGAAAAGTGTATCCTTGACACATCTTTCAGTGCTCTGAATAAGAGAATTAAAAATGTATGAATACAAGCTCATATGTTCATATGACATATAGTTGAGTCAGTAGCTACCAGGGAGACAAATTTAGTATTACTTAATGCTACCATAAACCTTTTTTATTAAACTATTTTATGATAATTCAATGACAAAATATAAAAAGCCAAGACCATTTGAGACTTCAAAATACTTCAGAAGAAACAAATCCACGGTTTCCTATGCTTTGTGGGAAATGGAGTAGAAAGTAATGATAAAAATTTATTTCCATTTTTCTTAAGATTTATGTAATACTGGTATATAGTTCCTACATATCTATAGGGTTTTGATCAGCAAGACACCCTTGGTCTCTTGCTAAAGTCCATCTTCTTTCAAATACCTTTCTCAAGTTTCAACACAGCATAAAGCTTAAGCAAGTGATTGCACTTGCTTAAGCTTTATGCTGTGTTGAAACTTGAGACAAAGAATGAGTTTAAGTGTTTCTGGACAGGTATAACTTGCTGAGTTGAGACAGGAAACCTACCTTGAAGTCCAAACAAATGACTTGCCTGTTCCAGATACAAATCAGGCATGAATGTTTTCATAGTAAAAACCCTTTCAGAATGTCTTGCAGCTCTTTCTTTCTCTAGCTACTGATTTTAACCTCTGCTGTCTCAGTGACTTCAGCCAAATCCCTTCCTTTTACACATTTTGTAAATGTGAGAAGTGAGAGTGCAAACTGCAAGATACTTAATCTTATTATATATGTTAACACGCAAGGTGCAGTAATTTTATTGTGTTTAAATTTCCCTAAATGTGCAGGAGGATGTTTGTAGGTGGCTAGTGTATTTCAAAAAATGCACTCAATACAGAACTCAAAGTACTCTTTAAACCTAAGTGTTTCGTGGTATTAGATTTCTTAGTCTTCTTCTGGCCTTCTGCCCCACTGCTGTAATTACCTTAACTTATCACCCAATAATAAAACTTTCTGAACAAATCCTGTGTCTGCTATTAAGGAAAATTAAAGCTTAGTAAAAATTCTCTGCATTCTTTCTTCTCTTCAGCTGCAGTACTTGACAGCTTGCATGGTACAAATGAGACACACAAAGCCTTTAAGCCATCCTACATGAAAAAAAAAAAAAAAAAGACAAAAAAGCAGCAACTCAGAGCTTTCTACTGGTGATAGGTATTAGATAAAGTCAATTTTGAAGAAGTGGGTACTGGATCCCCTTTTTGAGTGGAAAATTCCCTGGTGTAACAAATCAATCATGTGACCTTATATATGCACTGTACCAGTTTGTTTCCTTCTGGGTCTCCTTGTAAGGAGAAGGCAGTTTATTCCAGGCCCACTGTGTCCTAGGTCAGTCTGAGATTGCCAGCAGAAGTGAAAATTGTGGGAATACATTTCTCTATGTAACAAGTTGTCCTCTAGTTACTGTATCAGAATCCTCAAGTTCCTGTTCTACTTGTGTGACTTTCAAGTTCCAAATTGAGCTGTGTTTCAGTCATAATCTCCTGTGGTTTCACTCTTTCTGTGGGAAAAGATCACTTCTGTGCACCCACATTTAAAAATGTTTCAGTATCACAGAACAAAATATTAAGAAATACTAAACTTCCAAATCATTAGTGCACTAGCATGAAGAAAGGTCATCTCTTTTCCAAGGTAAAATTCTTGATACAACTAGGAAAACCAATACAGAATCATTTGTGAAAACAATCAGCTACCACTGCAGCTGTTTTCAGCTACTACATTGTCACACAGAGGAAGAAGATGAAATTGTGATAAGTTGGTTAGGAGATGCATGATATACATATTTAAAGGAATGCATTCATGTTGAAAAATTTTAGTGTTCACTTGTTGGCACTTTCTCATCTCAAGATCTTCTGATAAATAACAAAATACCATAAAACTCCACAAAACTGTTCTTCCTTCAGGAGGGCATCGATTCTGCAAAATACACAAAGCCCTCTAGATCATAATCCAGAAACTATAACCCCAGGTAAGCCAAACACAAATTTGTACTTAGATTTAGGCATAGGAAAGTTTTGTTGGCTTTATGCAACTCACTTAAAATTAAGCATATGTTTTAACACTTTACTGGATTAGGGCCTATGTCAGCAAAATAAATTTCTTGGGAAGAAGTAATAAAAATGTAGCTTGCAGTGAGGGACAGCAGAGCCATTCACAGTTACAGAAGCTTTAAAACACTAGCTGGTATTTATATATTTAGAAAAGAAATCAGGCGTGAAACAAAACATTTTAGATAGTAAACTAATTCGTCTGCTACAGAAGCACTTTTTTTAATTTTCATTTGAAGAAAAACATTGTTTTGCATTCTTGCACCCCCAAAAAGCACATTGATTTGCACATCAAGGAAAAAAACATTTTTTGCAAGCACAAGTTTCAAAAGCAATTTTCCCCCTGTTTAGTAACAGCCTGGCTGTTCCAGATATACCATTGCATTCCCTGGAGAAGAGGACAGACAGGAGGCCAAGATTTTTAAACACAGTTTCATTACACACATGAATTTACTACACACATTACATACCTGAATTTGCTCATTTAAGTTCACATAATTGCATATATACTATAAATGTCAGCTAACTAATTCTCTTGTATGCATTGTGCACTGATATGTATTTATTTTTAATGCGAAGAACCTCTCTGAATACTTGATGTTGTAGGTCTATCCTTTAAAGAGAACTTACATCATTGTCAAAACCAGAAGGAATACAATTCTACCAGACTCTGCCCGTGTTAATTTTAATTTTCCCAGCAAAACCTTTCTGTTGCTAACAACAGTGGGGCGAAGTATGAATTCTAGTGTAGCTATGGCTTCTTTGGCATTTAAAGCACAGGGCTATCTGTCATCGTTCAGAGCTGCTCTATCTCGTGTGAAGGGCCACACACCCTTCAGGAAACACAGACCAGGGAGGGGCAGTGCTGGAGTTGCCCTCTATGGGACGAGACAACTTTTGAATTGAATCGAGCTCTGTCTTGGGTGGATGATGAGCAAGTCAAGAGTTTATTGGCTGGGTTTAAAGAGCAGACTGGTAAGGCTGACACTCTGTGGTGTTTGCTGCAGGCTATCTGATCACGGGGAGGAAGTAGATGAGGCCTTTTACAAACAGCTGGAAGCAGCCACAAAGTCACAAGCATTGGTTCTTGTGGGGGACTCCAACCACTCTGACATCTGCTGGAGGAACAACATGGCAAAGCACAAACAGTCCAGGGGGTTTCTGGAAAGTGTTGGCCACAACTTCCTGACACAGGTGGTGGAGGAAAAAACGAGTAATGGTGAACTGTTCGACCATGCACTAACAAACAGGGAAGGCTTTGTTGCAGATGTGAGGGTTGGGGGCCTTGGCTACAGCAGCCATGAGATTCAGTATCTTGCATGGAGGAGGGAGGGCAGCAAGTAAGAATACAACCGTGCACTTCAGGAGAGCTAACTTTCAGCGACCTTCTTGGAAGAATCCCATGGGAACTGGCCCTGCAGGGAAGAGGGTTCCAAGAGAACTAGTCAGTATTTAAGCACTACTTCCTCCAAGCTCAAGAACAATGTATCCCTAAGAGCAAGGACCATAGAATCATACAAGTTGGAAAAGACCTCTTGGATCATTGAGTCCAATTGTTAACCATCACTCGCAAGTCCAGCATTAAACCTTGTCCATAAGCACCGGATCTACAAATTTTTTGAATTTCAAGGGACAGTGATTCTATCACTTCCATGGGTAGCTTGTTCAAATCCTTGACGAGCCCTTCCACTGAAGAAATCTTTCCTAATTATCCAGTTTAAGCCTCCACCGGTGCAACTTGAAGCTATTTCCTCTTATCCTATCACTTGTTAGCTGGGAGAAGAGATCGGCCCCCACCTGTCTACAGCATCATTCAAGGTAGTTGTAAAGTGTGACAAATCTCCATTTCTCCAGACTAAACAACCCCAGCTCACTCACTCAAGCTCCTTAGAGGACTTGTGCTCCAGATCCTTCACCAGTTTCATTTGCAGAAGCTGGTTCTTGGGAAGTTTCACCTGAACATGAGGAAGAACTTCTATACCATGCGGGTGACCCACTATTAGAACAGGTTGCCCAGAGAGGTTGGTGATATTCAAGAAGTGGCTGGACATAATCCTGTGCCATGTGCTGTAGGATGACTCTGCTTGAGCAGGGAGGTTGGACCAGATGACCCCCTGTGATCCCTTCCAACCTGACCCACTCTGTGATTTTGTGATTCTGTATACTGAGGCACCAGTGGCCACTTTGGCACTTCCCAGCAGCAGTGGAACTGTACCAGCAACCCTCTCACTAATATCCTCACACAGAAAATGTCTTAGACTTCCACAATAAGCGTCACCTACTCCTTTAGCATTGCTTCACACCTGAAACACCAGGCAATGCATGTGCGTTGTATTTTCTGCCTTTTCAAAGGAAAAAAACCTTCATTCAGAAGATGTCACAATTTGTTTTCAAATTAGGTCTCTTACTGATCTTTTGTAACTCTGTCCTTATAGCAAGTTTTCCAAAGGTGCAAGGTTACTGAGTGCACAGCCTGCAGATGTTTGTGTTCTGCATTCTGCATTGCCAGCTACAGCCCCAGAGCCCATTGAACAGTTTCAGATAGACATGTTTCTAGTTGGGAACTTTTTCAGAAAATAAGTGTCTGGGCCGACAGTAGTGTCCTTACAAAAGGGAAAAATGAAGATGGATCTGATCTCACCCTTATGGCACATGAGGGAATCCACTGGAAACACCAGCCTTGAGACACATGAAAAGCAGGTTTCATTACTCCACTGTTAATAAATTCCTGACTTGACTGGATTTTACAGCTCAGGATCCACAATCCTCTTTTCATATCTTATTTGCAAGGCCCACTGCTCAGTGAAGACCTGGTCATAGTCCCAATGCCCTACAGAACAAACAAACATTAAACAGTAAATTTATTGACTGCATGAAACTTATGAGATCACAAATGGTAAGAAAACTGGCTCCAAAGGAATGTTTTCACCAGTAATCCTTACAAACAGTTATGGGGCTCTAATTGGTAAGGTTTGTTAAAAACAAACAAACAACCAAACAAACAAACAAACAAAATCATTCTTCCTACCACTTACGTTGGAGATTGCCTTTTCCTCAAAATTCACCTCTTCACCAACTCTTCTGAGGTTCTGTGTTGATTTCTGCAGTGGTATACAGATACCATTAATCAGTTAAAGTTTTTAATAATTTTTAAAATTGCACACTTCAAGTAAACCCCAATGCCACCTGTTCAGCTGGACATAAGCACTGTGCAATAATCCATAATATCATGGAGAATAATGACACACATGAGTCACGTCTCAATTCTGCTGTCTGGCTGTCATCTGCTACTGATAGGCACGAGATCAGAATGTAAACTGGAATTGTGCAGGTTTTGTGTTGAGACAAGGCTGCAAAGAAGCCTTGGCACTCAGCTGCACATTGACTGAGAGTGTGGGAGAAAGGAAAGTTTCATTTATTGGGAGCAGCAGCAATGCTGGGGCTAAGTCAAGCCGTGCAGCCAAGCTAAGATGTGCTGACCTGCAAAAGAAACCAGCTGCAGGGAGCATGCTGAGGTACAACACGGCTGGAATGACAGTTCAGGTTCACCAACAGTTAACTCAGTGTTGTGTGTTTAAAAGAGCTGTAGTAATGGAACCCATAAAAACTCCCACCAGTTGAGATCTCAGTTTGGGAGCTTCCTAATGCATTACATATTTTAAAGTTTAATCATCAGCCCTTCTCCAAGCAAAACTCCTACACATTTCAGTTAATCTTTGTCAGAATCAGTCCCAGTAGTAGGCAATGCTCTGCAGTAAAGCAAAAATCAGTTTCTAATCACAGAAATTAAGTTCTGAAATGGTCTTCCAACAGTAAAGGTGAGTGAAAACTAGCTTAAAAATGTAATAAAATGTAATAAGCATGTGTTATTGCATGTGTTAACACATCTAATAACATGTATTATCATGGAACTATGTGCAATGAACCACAGAGGTCTTATCTGGTTCAATTTCCTGACTACCAAAATCCAATACCTAGTAGTAATCTGAAATTTGTACATGCATTGATTAAAATGTACAATCATTGATTAAAAAGATTGTCACTAAATAATTATTTGTGAGACCATCATCCTCAGAAAAAAAAAGAAAAAGAGAAGATTTAAACCACTGTTAGTAACTTTTTTATAAATGTTTTTTCAACTTGTTTATAAATACTTGATGCCCAACAGCATAAGCAGATTTTGTTTCTAACTTAGAAAGTGTCAGTTTAATTTTTAGGAATAGTATTTCTATCCAGAAATCTTGCTACAGTACTATGCACATTTTTTTGTTCTGAGTAAGGAAGGTCTACAAAGGCAATGTGTGTATTAAATTGCCAAAGAACCTGTGCGCTTTTGAGGCAATAAACATTCAAGTAATTACTATGTTTCAAGTATGGTTACTACTCACAGAAACTTTGGGATCTTAAAAACCAGTAGTTTTATATCTAAACTAGCTTTTGTGCATCAGCTTATATTAGGAGAGAAGAAACTCCAAAATAAAATAAATTACTCAGAAAATAAAGTATGTTTTAGTTATTGTTTTGATTATGATTATCCTAACCCTGAAAAAACCTCAAATGAAAATCACAACAAAATAAAAACAGGTGTGGGAAACAGTTAAGAGATGGTGTTACAATACTGCAGCTGAGACTTATAAGGTACCTTTATAAAGAACAGGTAACACGTGCTGCACAGGAGATGAGTTTTAAAATATGTAAGTCAAGATGTCCTGAATAATTGGCTACCTTTTAATTGCTCATATGTGATAAAAACATTAATTTAATTTATCCAACTTTTAGTTTAAGAATGTATAAATCATTAATTTTGAGTTGTGATTTCATCTAATTTAATCTACAGCCTTTCTCATAACTGCAGCATAAGTAAATTTGTAGTTTGCTGTTTAGATAATGCAGCTCCAAAAAAAGACTTACATAGAGCACATGGCCTTGTAACTGGGCAATTTAATTACATGTGCTCTCTGTTCCTCTGAGGTATGATAAATTATCAAAGAAAATTATATATATGTAATCACCCTGAAGCAACGTAGTGATGAAAAATCAATACCTGGTATAATTTCAGAGTTGAATCCAATAGAAATGTTGTAAAAGGGAGGAGAAAAAATTGTAGTGCAGTGTGTAATTTTTTGCTGAAATGAAAGAACATGCAATCATCAATGATGCAATAAAATAATAGTGTGCAACGTTAAAATACCATGCATTGCAATAAAGGAGTTGGCTTGCAGATAGTACACCTACATTTCCTGTAAGTTGTTTTCTATTGCAGTTCTCTCTCTCTCTCATATTAAGAATGGTGAGAAACAGTGCCTTTTATTTGTATGGATTTGTAACGATTCCTAGAGAATGAGTAAAAAGTGGATAATTTTGAAACTGCAATAATTTGATAAAATTTTTCAGAAAAAAAATGTGTGCATCCCAATGGAAAGTACTTATAGCAGTATTGTGGTGGCATGACTTTTAGGCACTGAAATTAGGCTGAAAATAGCTATTGAAATATAGTAGAGTTGCAGTATCCATATCAGTTTACGTCTTCTTCAGATAATCCAGTGCCCTGCCTCTAAATATGCAGGTCAGATAATCACTGTGTTCAAATGTACTCTTAAAACATTTTGCTGAGCAGAGCTCCAGTGTCACTGTAATGTAGCCAGCAGAGATGCCTTCTGTTCTGGTTACCTGGCTAAGTATTAAGTTCATAGAACTTTTAAGCTTTGTACTTAAAGGGAAATACCAGTAGTTAAAAACACCTTGTTTAAGAAACCAGTTATGCATATTAAGAGGCCTCATTACTGTGTGTTGTAAACAAATAATAAACTTTACAAACTCCACAAAAGTCAGCAATGCTGTGAGCATTAATTCCTGGTTTAGTGCTAGGTAGAAGAGCATTTTAAATGTAAATCTGAAGGCTCTTGGTTCTTGCCCTTGTGGAGCTGACTAGGGTAGACTGTAGTGAGGTCATGTGTTCATGGCTTTACGCCAGGTGTTATTGGGCAAAATTGTTGAGAGCATCATCCCAGCTGTAATGATATGCCAGATCACTCTGTGCAAGCAGGAACTCTTCCATCTGCCTTATAACAACCTATGCAGAAGTTGAGGCAGGAACACAAACCTGCAAGAAGTACCAAGAAGCAGTTTGTGGTGCACAGCTACAACCACAGCTGGCTCAGCAGCCCTTTTCCATATAGAGCCCTCATTAATCAAGATAATTTTATGATCAGAGATCCTTCACGTCTCTACTCAACACACAGTACCTGGACGATGGTGGCAACAGGTGCCTTAAAGGTACCTCGCTTAAGAGTGATCAACAGATACTGAAAGCAGTACCATGTGTCTTTTAATCACATTGCATAATGCACAGCAGTTACTTCAATGTGATCTAAAGCAAGTACTGTTTATAATTCCTTCCCTGGCAAGGTAAAAGAGCCACTGTCATATCTTTATGGTAAAAAGAGAGAATAAGAAGTAAGCAAGAGGTTTCTGTAATGCTGGAAATACTGTTAATAAAGTCATTTATTGAGGATTGTATTTCCGAACATTTTAACTCTGTAGGAAGATACCTATATTTAAAGTATTTACTTATTCCTGTGATTAGAAAAAACAAGTGCCATGCACCTAATTTGGAGATATTAGAAATGCCTTAATTAAAAAGCAGGCACAGAGGATAGCACAGCAACAAACTGATTTGTTACAAACAGATCTACATGCAGAAAAACCTCTCCAAAACCACAAACAGCAGCAGAATTAACCTGGGCAAAGTCTGGGTCATTCCCCCTGCTGCAAAACGGGTTCTTTGGAATGCATGAACAAAACCTGGTTTGAATGTAAGCACACTGGGAGCATGGAGCCATTGGCTTTTTGGTATGCATACAACAAAAAACAACCTGAAAACACAGAACCCTCTCACCTCAACATCAGCAAAAGCTGGGAAGTAGGTCTAATGCAACACTGCATTATTTCAAATTACATAACAGTTCCATTACGTGAACATCTCTTCCCTTCTCTTCCCTTCTCTCAATGTAACATTTCTTCCTTCTACTAGAAAAAAACTACAGCTATTACTAGAATTCCTTTACTTTCCAATATGTGGAAAACAAAAGAAATTAAATATTCTACCCATGTTTACTGGCTTATTTCTACCAGGGTATTCTCCCTTGACTAAGTTCCAGAGATCTGAGGTTGAAATTTGTCAACCAACAACTGTCCTAGTTATTTGTGCTTCTGCATTTCCCTTTAAAACTCAAAACTTCTGCCTTTTAATTGTGTTGAGGTTTTCTTCTTATGAACAGATTCTTTAAAACATTTCTACTAAGGACCAGTTCTTGCTCATCACTCATATTAGTTTGTTTCAGTTCTTTGTTTTGGAAGTGCCTGGCTGATCCATGTTCTCATCTTCACAAAATGATCCTTTTCTAAAACAGGAAGAACTTCAGAGTAAGTAGTATCATATTACGCTTTACAAAAAAAGTCAGCAAGATACAGAAAAGTCAGCAAGATACAGAAAGTAATCTTGCCCTGCTCAGCACTGGCTTAAGCGAACCTTTCTAAACAGTGAGTGCCACAAAAGCAGTGCAATAGCTGGGGTAGTTCACATAATTCCACCTTTGGAGATATCTACAAAGAGCTTAAAGTACAAACGTGTCAGAAATGCCTTAGGGTATAGTTCATCCCTCAGGAATAAATTTAACTGCTTCTCTTTTTCCCTCCCCAGGCCTATTTCTGTTACCTGTGATTCTGGTTATACAATAAAAATGTGTACTTAAAATGCAAATATTTGTATTTGTTTATCATAAGTGTTACCCTTGTGATCACTTCCTTTATCTATGTAAAACACTATCAGGTTAGACATAGGCAAAAAACACTGTTCAGTGTAAACAGAAAAACTATCTGCATTCTTACAGAGTCCTGTGGCTCACAAAAGGTTATACCTCTCTTCTCTGCATCTTCCTTCATAACAACAGGTAATAAAGGAACAAGTCACTTCATTTTTTTAATGTTATTTTGTATTAGAAATGATTATCTGAGGCATTATCAGTAAGAAGACTGGTTGACAAGTATTCCTGTTTATAAAAAAGGATTTGAAAGGATCTCCTGGGTCATCAAGACTGTGTCTTTGTTATCAGTCTTGAAATCTACAATTTATCAATCTTCAATATGTTTGGAAAGCTCTGTCTTAAAATGCTTCTTCCATTATATTGACTGGGTAGCTGTTCTCCTCTCCTCTGATGTTTCAAAATTTCTGAAGTTTTCAAAATATATTTGTTTAGGGCAGTTTGTGCTACTTCATTCTTGTGCCAGCATTTACTTTTATGTTAAATATCAACTTTCTGTCTACTAGAGATGAAGACAGCAATCCTAGCCTCTCTTTCGTTTTAGGTTAAATTTTTTTGCCTCTTCTTTAGCTGGTCTATTAGCCACCTTTTGTTTTTTTCCTACTAATCTTCATCTTAATACATTAACTTTTCTTTTCCTTGATGTGTTTCTTTGACATCCAAAGCACTTGGATCTAATGCTTTCCTTGTCAGCAAGAACTTTACCATTGGTAAAGACATACACCTCATCACTATGATATAATCTATTCATCAAGTATATGTTGGATCTTATTTTAAATTTTTCACAATATCTTTGGTTATACTTCTCTCAATATTTACAAGTCTTGCAGAGGATTGTGATATGACCAATGGAGACAACTACTTACATACATTGTACTCTTGCTTCATCCTAATCATAGGGACATATTTGCTATTTATGCCTTTTCTTTATTATCTGACCAAGTCACAGCCTCTTATTCAAAATCTTTACTTCTAGATTCCATTTCACATGCTAGTTCTTCAAATGTAGTTATTATTTTATTGTATTATCCCTGTCCCACCCTTCAAAGGAGCTTATTCAGGTCTTTTAACTTTGCTGCTATCTTAGGTGTTCTCATTTTCATTTCTCAGTGTTAAGCACCTTTCTCCTTAAATTGTGTATTTCTCAGTAGCTTAGAGATAATACAAATTTTTACCACTACTTTTACTCCTTTTATTTGTTTCCATGTGCTATCTCTCCCCAAATTGTTGGTTATTGGCACTTATTTAAACCAGTGGACACCAGCTAGAGTTTGTGTAGTAGCCTACAGCACTCTCCAGAAAGGCACCAACTAGGATGCGGAGTCTTCCTGAACCAGGGAGGGTCTAAGTCATTCCTACATGCATGCTCTGATTACCCATGCCACTACATGGCATTGTAGTGGAAATCCTCATGTAGAGCCTCCTGCATCCCACCTGGTACCTGAGTTACTGCATAGTTCACATTAGAAAAACCCTTCTTCTTGGCACCCAAAGTGGAAGGAGGGAGAAAGAGCTTGTGTTTAAACCCAGTGTCAGGGGGTTTGGCAGAGGTGATGCCTGAGCTGTAGTCCCCAGACTGGTAGTGCATTTCACCCTGAGGCAGAAAGTAATGTAGCACTGGCTGGCCGTACCAGCTCTTTGTGGATCAGATGTGCAGAAGTGGATGTTCCAAGATGAGATCCACAACAAAACCCTGAATGAATTGTACATCTCAATTCTATTCACAGTTCAGTGCCAGATGATGGTGGGGGAGAGAGAGCACCACTGTGCTGCAAATTAGCCTGTCTTCAGATAGAGATGAAAGCAAAGAAGCTTACAAAATTACTTCTTTAGCAACAATTTGCTGATGATAAAACCTGAATCCAGCCAAACTTTAGGAGAAGCTTTATGAACTACCTGACTTTTCTAACCACTTCGAACTCCCTAACCTCTGCAGCTTGCCTGTCTGTAAAGGAGCAGTAACACCCTAGCAGAGTTTATGTAACTGCTACTCAATATTGCATTAAGCTTCCTCTGTCTGACATGTAAAACTTCCACCTGCTCAGTCACCCAAGTCCTGACTTGAACTAATGACTTTTGATACTACTGGGCTATATTTGCTCCCAGCAGGCTGATAACAAAGTGTACAGAGGATTGCCTGATCCAACTTATGCTATAGTCTGAGATCATAATTATTTTACACTGGCTGTTATTACCTAGCAGCGGAATCAGTTTAAGTTTGTTCTCTCTAGAGAAGACGGTAAATGCAAATGCAGTGAGAAATCCATGTGCTGTGGTATTTTAAAATGTCAGAGAACCACTATTGTACCATTAGCTAAAATTTAAAGTTTTGACAATGCTGTCAATGAGCCTTAGTATTTTGTCATCACTGTACTATTTGAAAAAAATCTGTTTCCCTCCATTGGTTTCTTCTTTCATCTCTGTGGTTGGCAGCATTGTTATTTGTTTTTCTCTTTAATAGAAACTCTAGAACTACTGGTAGAAAGAAGAGTATCGCTATGAAAAATACACAATTCTCCCTCGTTAAATACATCGCTCCTTCTCTGTTTAAAAATTAAGACTTTACAATGTAAATGAACACTTCTTCCTCCTCCTCCCAATTTATTCCAAAGGCAACAGGAGCTTTAAAAATCTATTTCTCCCTAGACTTGCCTCTGATATAATTCTGAGTCACTGAAATTTTGTTTCTGTCCACTCCCCTTTTTTTTTGCACAGAGATGTCTTCACAAATCTCCTGTTATCAGGCAGTGCTGAGAGTAGAGCAACTGTGGAATCTCTAAATGCCAGCGAGGATGATTGAGTTTGTAGTGATAAAGTACAGGAATAACAAAACATTGTACCATGCTTTAAAGATTCAATCCTGCTCTGCATTTGAGCATTTTCTATGCCTTATCCACACAAAATAAGTATAAAATAGGCCAGCAAGTACAAAGTAAGTCTAAGTGTATTCTACTAGATCAGAATAAAGCAGCTCAGAGGCTTTCTGTTCAAGCCATTGTAATGCCCTTGTTACCAGGGAAGCTTCAAAGCTTCTGAATCAGGCATTTTTGTTATTACTTTTATGCTTATTTAATCTTGCATTATTTTATTCAATCTTTAATCTGTGATCTAATCTCCCCTGCCCCTGCCTTAATGCATGTCCTGATCCTGCTACTTTATGCAGAATCAGCTTTCTGGATGTTCCCTCAAAACATACAACAGAGCTCACCTTGCCATGTGTAGACAGCTTTATCTGCTCCAAAGCAACCTGTATGAGAGATGAAGAGAAATGAAGAGAGAAGGAGGTTCATTCACCTTGCTAGAAGCTGGTCACTGGAAATCCATACCAGTGGATCCACAGACCATAAAATCCTTGAGAAGAGTGGATTTGGCACTGCTGTGCTGAATTCAGTGTATCCATGTGAAATCAAGCCTCTCAGATTACCAGGGATACCTACCTGAATTCAGGCTGGGGTTATGAGGAAGCAGCAGTGGAGAAGCTGAGCTGCACCAGTGACAGCCACCCTGAGCAGATGACTAGAAAATCAGCAGAACTAGAAAATTATAAATGCCCAGGTGTCCTTAGATGTGTTTTGTGGATGGCTCATTAAATTCCATTTCAGTAAAGTTTTACACTTTTCCTTTTCGATGTGGCACGGTATCAAAGGAGCAACATTTTTTACTCAGTCTAGGAACTACAGAAGAGAGGTGGGGTAGAATGTGGCAGCATCACCCTGGCTTCTCCTGCCTCCTAGGTCATTTACTGGTGTGCACTCAGAGGGATTTTAGCCACAGGTGGTGCCACAAGCGCAGTCCCCAGTGAACACCCTAAACTCAGTTCTTTGAAAGAGCAACTAAATACTCCAGTTCTGATCCACAGCTAAATGAATAACCAAAAGAATAAGCATAACTCTTGCAGGTGGCTTTAAGCCCATCCTTGGGACTTTGTACTGGGGTGGGAAAATTTCCAAGAAAATGCAGAAGACAGAAGTCCAGGAAAAATGAGAAGGCATCATGGAGAAAATGACATAAAGTCACATGCCTGAGTGCTAGATTTCATTGTCAGGGCTCCAATTTAGATTACATATTTGGTGATACTTTAGGTAACCCCACAGTCTACTATTCCCAAAATTCTCCTGCCCCAGTTCTCAGGAAGCATATGAACAACAGGCAGATGGGATTAAAACAAGGAGTGTGTAATGAAATGCCAACTTATTCTGTTGATATTCGTAAGGGTTTCATAAAGAAAGATTTTATCTTGTCAGAAGAAAGAGTTTTGTGCCCAGCTTACTTCTAAACTGTAGCATATATCTAGTCCCATACAGAATGGTGTGTCTATAACCAAAGGCCAGAATGAGCATTTAAGACAGAAAAACAAAAATGTATCAATGTGAAAGAAAAGGGCTGTGGAGTAAGAAAAATAGTTTGCTTTTCGTTTCTAGAGGCACAATGAAACCAAGAGCTTTGCATGAGCTACCCTGTCAATAGCTTAAAAAGATTAGGAGCAGGGCATTCTTTTTGTGCACGCGACCTTTTCAGCAGCTTGGCAAATAAAATAAATAAAGAGAATAGGCCAGCCCCAGAGGTGATTTTATATTTAAACACAAAGTTTACATTCGAGTTTCTAGGAGAAGAGTTGGAACAATGTGATGTAAGCTTGGATCTTCTAATTAAGATCAAATTGCATAGTATTTTTAGACTTCAAAATGTTTTGACCCAAAATGCAGTTCCAGTTTTCTTTTCTCTTGGATCTATTGTGAATTATTAGCACTTGACATTCTATAAACCAGATCTGGCATAGACTTCAACGGACATAAACCCAGAGTCAGAGGGGGGCTGCTGGGTTGGGTTTTTTCTCTTTTCAGTAAACACAGATTTATAATGTGCCAAAAATTCTACAGATCCCTTCAGTCCAAAGTTAAGGGGGAGGCTTTCAAAACATTCAAGGCTTTTTTATTTGATCCACCTCGTAGCTTTTTGTGTAGGCATTCCTTCCCAGCAAATAGCACAAGAGCTAGCATGCTGAACAAATAAATACAAAAAGGTTATTGAGTGCATAACACTTTCCCTCCAAGCAGCCTCCCTCTACCTTGCATGCACACACTACAAGTTTGAATTGCAAGTGTAATTTAATTCCCACAAAATAAACCAAACAAGGCCCACAAGGATTCAGCAAAAAAATATTATTGAGTCATGGCAACTTGTTTCATGTGTGAGCTTACTGAAGATATAAAAGATCCAGAAATAACTCCTGTTTGTTGCAACCTTCATTTAGACCTCATCTTAACATTCTCAATGCTCAACATGCTCCTGTGCATCTTGACCCCTCCACAAGGAAAGATTGAAAGGTTACTCATGGAAACACCAAGTTCATCTTGTGAGATTTTCTGACTTGCAGCAAGTTTCTAATAAATGTACCTAGCTCTAGTGGCATCTTGTTCAGTGCTCTGGTTTTATACCTGAGGCAAACATGACTTAATAAGGCAAATAGTCCTGTGCAGTAAGGTATTGTAAGGTTTTTCCCTAATCTTAAATATGTAAGGCAGACTTCACCTCTTTGAAAGTGAAAAAACCGAACAGTTCTCACAAAAAAGTTGCTTTGGATATGCCTTTTGCAAGCATACATCATGCTTCACTTACAGTGTTTCAAAACCACACCTCTCAGTCTCAAAAACCAAGCTCACTTTTTCATAACTTGCCACCTCTGTGGCAGGTAAACACATCCAAGGAATTAAAACTACTTGCCACTTACCCTTAGTGGACTGGTTCATTGTAGCAGAAAGATGAACCTTTGTGCCACGAAAGTGTTATACTTTTGGGCTCCTAAGGACTACACAAGCAGTCTTTGGCTTAAAAAAAGAGAGAAATAGAAGCACTGCCACAGTGTTTCACAGCACCATATCCATACACAAGGTTCACAGCCAGTGCAAGTCCAATGATAAGCGGTGATCCTAAGCACATTATGCATTGTCATGCAGCAAAAGCCACTTCCTCATGTACATGCCCAGAGCCCTGTTGCACCTTGCACAAGAAGAGAGGTGAATGGGTTAAATCTCTATTTCCACTGGTTCTTGACAAGGTTATATGAAGGCCGAAGGTCTTAGTGAGGTTTTTCTAAGGTTTTATGTCAGATCTTGGCTTCTTTTNTTTTTCTTACATTGTTCACAAATAGAATTCAATCTTTGGAAAACATATTTTTATGGAGCTTAAAACATATATGGTTAGAAGAATATGACCTAGATTTGAAGGTTTCATGTGGAACTGAAAATTAGACTCTTACTGACTTTTCTTCTCCCTATGAAAGCAGCATTAGGGATTCACTGGACGTGAAGATGTGTCAAAGATTCTTTATCTACTGTTAAAGCACATTCACTGTCTGTTTCTCCACGAGATCCTTGTCTCCTCATGTCTGCTTGTCTGGATGGGGGATGTCATTGACATCTTGACTGGCAGAGGAAATTCTCTATTGCAGCAGTGACACAATGTATACATCCAGTGACTGCCTTGGAGAGAGTGGCTGTATGCACAGGAAATCCTTAGTGTTTACGGTTTGTTGTTAAATTTTCCCATGAAACTTAAACTGAAAGAAGACATAATTAGCAAGAACCTTTTTAACTTGGCCTTATGATCTTGAAATTCAGTGTTACTCTGGGACTTGGAAAGAATTAGTATGTTAAAAAGCCATACTCTTTTAATTACCTCTGTATTCACTTCAATACTGTGGATTTTCAGAATAAAGACTGGCAGGGACTTATCACAGTGTAGCATAGGCATTTAGAAGAAGTGGTATCATTGCTTAGAGGGATAAGGATGTATCTTAATGATGTGAGATCTAACCCATTTTGTGCCTGTCAGTAAATGTAAATACTGCCACTAGTGTCTTGGGACAGATTTCTCATCTTCTTTGCCATGTTAGTGTTCAATGATTTCTTACACTACTTTCTCTACATTGGTTTTTGGTTTCATTTATTATCTGACCTTGTGTATTTCCCAAGGCTCAAGCTGCTATTCTTCCTTTAAACAACAAAAATACTGATTTTACTTTCATTTTCCACTCCCTCTCCATTTATCTTCTATTCTCAACTTAATTTCTTCCCACTATATTTTCTACTTCCCATTTCTCTGTCTCAGTTTCTGGCTTTTGTTTCCATCTCATCCCAGTCTGTAATCTTGGCTTCTTTTCCTTCTCTTACCCCTTTTTTCACAGCCTCTCTTCTTGACTTTACCTCAGTCCTGTGTCATTTCAGCTAGCCTGCTAGGCTCTCCAAGGATATATATGCACACACACTTCGTGCGTGGCTATGCCATGGGCTATCTTGGGTTTCCCCCCATTCTCCATGACTTTTTCAACTAAACAGTCACTTTGGGACTCATAAACGTGCTAAGAAGGCTGGTTCTGAAAGTGCCCATAATAAAGAAAAGTCTTTCAACTTTTCCCCTTCCATAGACTGCTCTTTTGCCTATCAGAGTTGTCTTTCAACCTGTGAGTCTGCAGATAGTCTGCTCCTTGATCTGCTGTGCTGTGCTGGTAGAAGTCCCTCCTCAAGTGGTACCTGTACATGATAATCTCATTCAAAGAAATGCATAAGAAACACATACTTACTCCCCAGCTGACATCTTCTGGGGTTTTTGATCCATGCAAACTAAGCACTAGCTATGAAACAATCTGGTCCATATCAATTCTTGTTGTCTCTCTAAAATAATCCAAGTCATCTATTTGGGTTTGTCCTCTTGCTGCCTCCTTATGTCTTAAAGCCCTGGACTCCCTGGAAAGGCTCAATTGTGCCTGACTGCAGCAGGAACATCCCTATTGCTATGACTACAAATGCCCATTGCTTGTCCTCACGTTCATCTTAGCTATCCAGAAATGAAGGCCCCAAGAAGAATTAGTAGGCCCTAAATGGATCCTTTGAGCTCAGTGTAAATACAGCCTGGTGGGGGAGAGAGCTGGATCTAGTCCTTAATCAGGCAGTGAGCACAGTAGTGTGGCTAAGTATAGAAGCCACTTAGTTTACAGTACAGTGACCCAATAATTATGCAAGATAATACTGTATGCACTTAGCTTGCCTGTACCATTCAGGGCACTTGCCAATAATACATGAGCATATTTCATTATCTCCTTCCCCAGCTCAGGGCTCTCTATAAACAGTTTGTTTTCTCCCAAGATTGCTGGAGCTATGGCACAGAGCACTGTCTAGGTATATTTAACCCTGCAGATCATTCCAACATGCTTCTTTAAAAGAAGATCATATTGTTTTTCCTGCTTTCCATTTTTGCAAGCCTAGGCTTTGGCTGGAGGGTACGCTACATATCTGGCTGTAAATAGACTGCTTGGAGCCAAGCAATGCGGTGCCTTGACTAATTTCAGCATTCACTTAAGCTAAATTATTTATGATACTCTCTGCACAGGCTTTTCTCTGTTGTTGTTGTTTTAATGTCATAATCTCAGCCAGAATAAAGGGATAATTTGCATGCATTTTCAGCTACTGCAGTAGCTAGCACATGGCTCTGAAAACTGAAGCCAACTACAATATATTCAAAGTTTGAACTGAGTGGCCAGAAAAGGGAAATCTTGACATGCCACTAAATCATGTTCCTAATGGTGAAAAAGCTTAACATTTTTACTTAAGCAGCTGAAACAACATCAGAAACATTCTCCAATGGTACAATTATTCACTTGTATCAAGAGCTCATCACCTTTGCTGCAAGAACGTAAATCAGGAGGATGTTAAGCTGTGAATGGTCTATTTTCACCTCTATGCTGATATTATGAGTCCAAGTTCATCGCCAGCAGAGCATGTCTCCATCGTCATGAGAATGTAAAACACTGCACAGGCAGAGGGAAGAAATACAACTGTGTTTTTAAGGAGCCTCTGAGTTTCCAGCAGGCACAAGACATAAGAGATAAGAAAGAGAATAAAAGTCAGAAGGGAGTGCAGAGCAGAGAAGTACCTCCTTCTCCACCAGCTGGTGGCTTGCCAATGAAAACAACAGAAGTGGGGATTAGAGTTTGCAAGGTTGCACATTAGAGAAGGGCTACCTATTCCCTGCCTTTTCTCCTCTGAAAAGCTGCCATGTGAGGAGAAACATTCCTTTTATTATTTATGGGGACAGCCACTCTTGTTTATTATGCTCATGTTACTATGCTACATGCCAAGTACAGGCCCTCTTTTTCACAGAGAGGTTTTTCTTTGTACAGAAGGGGGGAAAAAAAGGAAACATAACACTCCCCACTCCCTGTTTGTAGGATTGGTGAGGAAATTAAAGTCAGGGTAGTTAAAGGAGGTCTTTCTATAGAGTTGTGATTTTGCTTAGAAAGGTGGCAGCAGCAGAGCATTGCAGTGGCCTGACACCATTGTGCTCTAGGGTATTAGCAGATCTGCTTTGAGAGCATTTGTTTGCCCCAGCACTGCTCAGGCAATCACATCCTTAACAGCTCAAGGAGTGGAGAATTCACAGCAGAAGAAAGATTAAACAATCCATAATCTGAACATCAGTATTTGTACATCTTGTAGGAGATGGATATTTTCCCCTGCTCTGGGTTTGGAATAATAGGAAAGAAAGAAAAACAAGTTTATTCCTCACCCCCTTTATATTTTTTTCAAGGCTGCTGAAGGACAGCTGACCTATTTTCTGAGTTCAGCAACAAAGCAGGCTCCCCGGCACCTGATCACTTCTTTGTGCCTGTCCCCTGAAGCATGTTTAATACTGAAAGGCCTGGCCCTGGTCAGTGATTGCAAAGGAGGAAACTCTCAGCTGCACTTGGACTGCAGCCTTCATATTGAATGCAGGCAAGGATTTGAAACAATCCACTGAATGCAAAGTAAATCCCAAGGCAAAGGGAAGGGAAACTAGGCAACAGTACTTTCTGTGGTAGATGGCAGTGGATTTATTGCCTGGCAGTTCACAAACTGCCTACAGCTGGGGGAAATTGCTAGTTCAATTATCCTATGTTTAATGTGATTACTGGTACTGGTTCATAGGCTTAATTTCATTCCTTTGAATTCCTCTCCACTAACAAAAACAAAACAATCAAACAGAAAAAAAGGTGCAATAAAATCTCTTCCAAAATACATAATATAAAATGTATTTTTCAAACTAGGAAACTTCACTCATTCTGTCTTCAGGGTTTTTCTTGTTTTTCACCAAATTATACACAGAAGGATCTTGTTCTGAAGAGTAAATCTGCCACATTGTAAGAAAGGGAGAGAACTCTTTCTCCTTTCCCAATGGGATTTTTAAAGATAACACTGACAGATGATCCTTGAGTTTAGAATCTAGGAATTAAATATTTAGATATGGGAAACAGCAGCAAGATAATATATTTGCATGGTCATGCAAAAACCTGACTTAGTTGGATGGTGAGAAGGTACAGCTCTCCCCAGGTAGAAGACTGTGCTAAGAACGAAGCTCCAGACTGCAACATCACAGCTCCCACAAGAGAAGCTTGGTTCTGCCAGGAAGGGATAAGAGAGCAAACACATTAAAAGAGCAAAAAGACTCCTATCTCACACATCATTTTTCAGATTTTAGCCTTAAAATACAGGATACAGCCACTTAGCTTTGTTTCAGAAACTACGTATTGCTTCACAATGGCCTTAGAATAAGGTGCTGAGCAAACATTTTCCTGTTTATCAGCAACATTAATACCATGTGACAACAGCAATACTTCAGGTGGAGCCTTTTTCTTCATTGGGCATGATCTGAGTCACAGGACAATTCCCAAGAACCAAAAGAAACATACCATAAAGAAACGTATTCTAACAATTTGCATTTTTCATGCTACAAGGCTGCTGTATAACCACTGTAAACAAACCATAGGTTTAACATTTTAATTTCCCCTTGTTTGCAACAGGTTGCTGAGCTTGCTTGGATTTCATCTTTAATGTAGTATTAATAGTTACTGTAAACAATGTATTTACTGCCTTCTCAAGGCAGGTAATTGAATCAAAAAGCACAATAACTCTCCATGCTCTTTCAGACTTGCTGTGGTGAATTTTGCAGATATGGTTTCCTTCATGGAAAGAACATGGATGTTCTATTTTTTGTTTTTCTCATAAAGAAGCAGAAAGCATTGCTTTTTCATAAACAGAACATTTGACATATGGCAATGCAATACTGCTCTCCTAGTGCCTGTACTGACCTCCAAAATCCCACTGCAGAATGCTATTTGTTTACTGTTTTTATTACCTGTTAAATATCTTTTCTGTCACTAAGACTGTCCATTTGACTTAATGCACATCTCACTGTGCAACTACTGCATTATTTAAACATTTATAATTCTGTTTGCCAATGACTGTCTCCATGTTTCTAATGTGTAAATTAACATTTATAACATACCTGATTATATTTTTCTTATTGTCAACTTCATTTACATTGAATGAACCATAAACAGTTTTTACCAGTTATCAGTTTAGCTCATTACAGGAATAATGTTATGCCATTTTGACACAAAGCTACTGTCAATAACTCACCTCATTCCCTGCAGCTTCACCACCATGGCAGGCATGGAGCTATTCTCCTGCTCTTGGTATCCCTTACTGCACAGGCCTGCCCAAGCCAGATGCTATCCAGTAGGTTTAAAGATGAATTATGTTCCAGAGACCTTTTTTGCATCATCATCATCCTATTCTTTCATTCCCTCTCTGTCCTCACCTAATAAACATCACACCAAGTCCATTAGCTTCCAGGGAATTACTTTTATTTATATCAGGAGATGTCTGGGCTTTGTGATCTCTACCTTTCTGCTGTGTCCCAACATCCTTGTCTCACTCCAGGGCCCCAGCAGCCTTAGTTTCTTTACTCTGTCATTTTCTCTAACTTCAGGCTTACTTCTGCCTTTCTTGTACCAGCTGAGCCCTCACAGTCCTGCCCAGCACTTCTTTTGCTGAGACCATTGACCCCTGTGTTACTCCGTCCTGATATTTACACCTGCATTCCTTCTACTCAGCAACTTTATAACATTTGTAGTTACTGTATGCTAATAGAGAGTGTCTGCAGACTCTTAAAACCTTCTTCCCAACCTCTGTGTATTTAAAAAAATCACAGATTTAATTTCTGCTGCACTGAGATTATCTTCCCTCTCTGAGTAACTAGACTGTCTCACACAGAAGTGAGTAGGTGAGGAAATCTCTTCCCAGCCTCAGTGAATCTAGTATCTTCAATTAAATTTCATCAGTTCTCTCTCAATCCTGCCACACTCTCAAAATAGTGCAAGTCCATACACTTTCCTTCTCAAAGTTCTCCCAAATGTTATCCTCTGGTATAACACGTTATCTGAGGTTTTTTTTGTTTTGTTTTTTTTTTTTTTTTGTTTTTTTTTTTTTTTTTTTTTTTTTTTTTTTTGCTTGTTTGAGCTTCAAATCTGCAGAAGTTCTTGCCTTCACAAACTCTCTCCCTTATCAAGGGCCCATGTTGGTGACTCCTACTGAAGCCCTCACTAGGGAAGAAATGTACCCAGGCTCCCAGAACAGCGGCTGGACCTTGCCCTTCCAGCCTGGGTCCTTTCTGTCCCTGCAGAGCGGGTGACAAACTGTGGGGTGGCCATGAAACTCAGCACCTGCTGATGCCAGGCTTCAAATTTCATGCCCAGTTGGGCTGCTGGGGCACTGCTCACATTCCCCAGACCCACATTCTGAAGGTACCAAACACACCTTCTCCAGAACCTAGTCACTGGCCACTTCTGCAGGATGACTACAAGCCTTTATTTTGTCTGAGAAATGCCCCTTTCTATTCTTCCTTAGAAGAAGGGATAAAATGGTGTCCCCACAGCATGCAGACCTGAGTTTTTGCCAGCAGTTTTTCAAAACCCTCCCTGGTTGTGCTTGCTCATAAACATACCCCAAAGCCTGGATGTGATTTTATTGTATTGCACTTCCTGGCTCCAGGTTGGCTGTGTGCTGGGATTCTTCATGGAAGAAATGCTATCAGCTCGTCTGTTTACGAGACTTGTACGTGTACTTACGATCGTCATGGGGAAGATCTGGGCACCACTACAGTACTAATAAATGGTCAGTAATAATAAAAATAAAGGAATAAACTCTAAACAAATAGCAGCAGCAGGAGCTGGCAAGAGTCAAGAGACTCCAATGTTTTCTTTTCTTTGACTTTTTATTAAAGTTAGTAAAAAAATTGTATATGAGGAATCTTTTCCAGCAGAAAATGCCTCTTTTTTTTTTTTTTTTTTTGTTTTTCCCAGAGTGAAAACTCAGTAAACAGAAACACAAATCTTCCTACACCACCATATTCAAACTCATTTGATTCACAGGTATGTTCACTTACTGAAACAAAACATTTTAGGCAATGCAAGCATTTAATAGGATTTTAAAGGTGGTCCTTTAAAAATGTTTAATAAAAATTATAAAAATGAAGAAACCTCAAAACTTAATCATTTTATTTACTATCATACCGACCCAGTTGCACGACTTCTGCTAAAAATTTGTAACCTCTTTCAATATATTGAATACACAAGCATGTGTGCATGTGTACAAATATATACAAATACCTACACATACTTAACAGTTTCATGGCCTTAAAAAATGTCATGAAGCAAAGTCTCTGGAAAGACAGCATCTGTCAAGCACTCATACTCTGACTATCATGGAGTATATAGAGCCCAAATAGGTTGTTATGTGTCAAAAGTTCATCTGTCTTGAAATGGAAATGACAAATGCTTTGCTACACTGAAACAAGAGCTGCTGTTCTTTCACTCCATTTTGCAAGCTGCCTCAGTTTGCAGCTTTTCTTGCAGCAGAATCCTTTAAGGGCCACCCATCAGCCAGGCTCTGCTGTGTGAGAGCAGTGCCTTTTCTCCTGAAAAATGGTAATGATTTATTTAGTGAGAATTGACCAGCTGAACTAGTCTATTGGACATGGACTTCGCCCCATTTGAAAGCTTTCCCCACAGGCTATCATCAGCATATCTGTCTCAATGCAGCCTAAGGTGACTGCTTCATCTTATGTCTGAGCCTTGTTTGGAAGGGCTTCTCCAGAAAAATTACACATAACCAATTCTTTGTTACCAGGCACACATTAGCAGAGGTAGTCCATGTTTTCTGCCAAAGCACTCTTCCTAGTTTTATTCTTTCCTTGTCTTTCCTAAATATGTCCGTATGGGATAATTTAACTCGTTCTCAGAACTTTGGACACCAAAGCAAAAGCATTTTACAAAAGCAAAGCATTTTACATTTGCAACATGAGGATATAGACCAAAGCAGAAAAACCAAAATCCCAAGCAAAATTAAGAGTAGAATTCAGCCAAGCAAACTGCTTCCTAGTTAATCTTCCTTAATTAGAGCACAAACACAGCAGATCTTCATATGTGAGGGATCTCTGGGAATCCCTGAGGCTGAAGGCCTTTACTGCCATAAATTTGTATCTCTGTGCTAGGTATGTTCACCACACACACCTTTAAAAGCTGTGCTTCTTCCCTAATACCTGTCTGCAGCACCTGTTTTCTGCACAGCTAGAGTGAAATGACACACTCGCCCCACAGCTGCACCTCTTGGCTCACATCTAGATTATAGTCCTTGTAGAGGGCAAGGCAGCTATGATGAAAATATGATTGCAGCAGCCACTACTTAAGAATCTGGAAGAAAAATGACTATCTGAAAAATAAATTTCAAACCCCATCTCCTCGTGGTTACAGATTATGAAATTACTAATAAAATATTAAAAAGCTTAATCCCAAACATAGTGGCTATGGATACCTGCAAGTTGAGATGAGCTGAGGCAACCCCCAAAGCTAGAGGACTTTGGGTAAGGCATGGGACAAAGTGTCAGTGTCTGAGGGCTGGGATCCCCAGGGAAATCCCTCCTGCCAGTACAGACCAGCTCCTCTCTAGCAGTCAGAAAGCAGCAGAAATGGTCTTTTGCCTGGAGAAACCAGGCTGCCACATATTCTACACATATATTAAAAAGGGTTTTTGTAAGGCTATACCCTAATTTTTGAATAGTTAAAGCATAAGACTAAGGGATAAGATCTAATTATCATAATTATTATGTGAAGATACATGGCTTAGTTTCTTGTAACCATTTCTTCAAAAAGGAGCCTCTGAGACTATTTTTAAAAGACCTTTTAAAAGTAAGTTGAGTAATTTAACAGGGTATCTGCTTATTTCAAAGACTTTGAACCCAAAAAGCTACCCTAAAAGAAAAGCTAGTTTTTGGGCCGTCATTATGCTACATGGGTCCTTGAGGAAACCAAGGCAAAAAGCATCAATGCAACCGCCCCATTCCAGGGCAGACAAACCCATACAGTGGGAATTTGAGCTGGTTTTTACCACTTGGCTCTGGAATAATAATCTCAAGTTAAGGTTATTACACTATTTGCACATAAGAAAATACTTCATGAAAGACTCTTAAAGCAAGCTTTCACTGAGCTTTCAGGGAGGCCAGTGAAATTCCTGTTAAGAGTTTTGGAGATAATGAAGCAAGGTGCTGTAAGTTTAAATTACTCGTTCATCATCACATAAGTTATTCAGCAGCAGAAGCCCAAAATACAGAACTCTTTCTGATGCTTGGTAAGCCTGTAATAAATGTTATGAGATGACAGAGGGTTCCTGAGGCAGGGGCCAGGAGCTGATAAGGCAAGAGTTGCATTCCAGCCCCCTATCTTGTGTTTACTTCAATCTGACCACTGGGCAGCATTCTTTCTAGTGGAAGGAACAAAGTGCAAATCTCCTCCTTTCCTTCATTCTTAAGGACCAGGCTCCATTTCTGGGCAGAACATGAAGGTTTACCTTATCAGGAGAAATTCCCATGTGGCACAGCCTGACAAACAACTCAGCCATGTGCAACGTGCAGTCCTGTGCTGCAGTGAACGGAAGAGCTGGTGGAAGGTGCACTACTCTGCAATATCTCAGGGACAGATAATACTGTAATGACAACAAAATCAAGTCTGAATGGTCTGGGAGCATTAATGAGTTGTAACAGAGCTCTCCAGTTGGGATAATGTGGTGACAGAGATTGCATGGTCTTCATAGTTCAGTGCATTCCTCAGTGCCTCAGCCTTCGCCAGTCAAACAATGCAAGTTTTAAACTCTCTAGAAAGTGTTTTCCATGTCAAAGTCACGGGCCAGGGTTTCCCATTCTTTTTTTAAAGGCAGGAAGGGATGGCATTGCCTACAGATAGCAGAAATAAGTCTTGGCCTTATGAGGAATTGTTTTTCTCAGAGCTGTCAGGAAATCTTGGCAAAAGCATTGGCATCCTGGAAAAGTCTGAGGCAAAGGCCATGCTGCTGTTAATGTGTTCAGACAGACAGTGCTAGCCCCTCGCAGAGCAGGAGGTGCTGAGTGTCTCAGGACATCAGTTAGGGGACATGAAGGCTCTCACCAGCCCAGAGTCCTGGGATGCACTCTGTGTACAGTGGATCCAGCTGCTTGGTTGACCTCTCTGTAACCATAGTCTACAAGAGCTTTTGCTCAGCTAGGAGAAGCTCCTACTAAAAGTTCTGTTCTGGATCCTTTTCAGGACCAGCACTGGAAGAGCCCCTGCCTGCATCACACTGTGCTGCAGAGTCACTTTACATCTGCCCATCCTCTATCTAAATAAGTACCCATATCAGCTATGATATCTGATGATGTTTTGGTTTAATGAATGTGGTACTTGGTTTTTGCTACTCTTTCTGGAGTTTCTTGTCAGTTTATCTATATGAGGGGAAAGACTCAACTTTTCTTCTGTATTTGAGTCTGTAGAGATGGGATTCAATTTCAGCAGGAGTCTGTGGGCTTGTGCAACACCGACACATAATTAGGCACACTGGACAGTCCAAAAATCGGCAATTTTCCTTTCAGATTGTACAGTGGTATCTGTCAGGCTTTTCCAAATGTGGAGCTAAGGTGGGATGCTCTAAAAACAGTGGCAACTGTGTATTCTTAATACCCTTTTAAAAAGTCTACAATATCATCTGTTAAAAAGCATCTGGAAAATCCACCTTAAAAAAGCCACACCAATGAAATGGCCTGCCAAGCTGCAGCTTCCCAATCCTTCCATTATAAAGAAATTTGCTTATGGTGCAATTTATGTAGGCTCCATATTCCAGCAAAAATACATTAAGTGGTATCAGGTTACTAGAATCGCTCCTAAAGCAACTGTTTCCTAGAAGGGCAGGATGAAAAAAATGAAGCAGAAGCTTGCTTCACCCTCAGGAAGTCATCATGACACAGGTCTCTCAGGAAAGCAACAGGAACATGAGAAATGATGGTGGGTTTTTCTGTTTGTTTCTTTACGAAAGCCTAATGTGGTCAATAAAAGCAGAGGAAACACCAACTTTTCAAAACTGAACTACTATCAGTTTCTCAGCAAGGACAATGTCTCAGGCCAGCAGTCTATCTGCCACAACAAAACAATGACAATAGTAATACCCTTCCCACTTCTTTGAGAAATTTACTGGAAAAAAACCCTTTGCTATATCTTAATCTTCAAATCCCCTTGTTTGAGAGCTTTGATGACCAAAATGTTTTGATCCTCTATTTGGGGTCAAAGAAGCTTCCTGAAAGAAGATCTAATTGTACAGCCTCCCACTCACCACAGATAACTTGTATTCTGTCTTCCAGCAGAAACATTTCAAAGACATGATCTGACATGAAAGTAAAGGCTTACATCTTTTGCTGAATTGCTTAGGTTTTACTGTAAGGGAAGCAAATATTAGCAGAAGCCAATGCAGCTGCTACAGAGGGTTAGTGTGTTTTGGGTTTTTTTTTTTTGTTGGTTTGTTTGTTTTTTTTTGTGTTTGTTTTTGTTTTTTTTTTTTTTTTGTTTTTGTTGCCTTTTTTTTTGGCTTTTTTTTTGTTAAGGAGCTACATAGATGCACTAAACAAAACTAAACCACATGTTTAATCAGTAAGAGTTAAAATAGTTTCACTAGAATCCACAATCATACATTCATCAGCTGAAAACAGCAATTTTTACACAGGGATTTTTTTCCTTACTTTCCCAGCTTCTCTGGAGCAGAAGCAGCAAGCTCAGATGAAAACTTGAGCCCAGACAGTTCCTAGTTTCAGAGATTAACCTGAGTACCAGAAGAGCACTTTTACACAAAGTGGAAGTGACCTACTTACTGACTGTGACTCATTTCCCTCTTTCTTCAGGTTGGTAGTTAGCTGCCATGCCCCCATTCCCCTCACCCCCCGAGGCAGGGATCTTGCTTTGCTGAGCATATCTATACAGCTTTAAATATGAAGCATTGCAAAATGTGCTCTGGAGACAAGGGTGAGCCTGAGGTATCTGGAGTGACATAAAACTTCAGCTTCACAGGAGTCTCGTTTCAGCAGACAGTAATTCTGCAGTTACACAGATGGGTATTCTATTGTCTTCCAGGGTAAATCCAGGCAGGCATGTGCTTGTTTAGAATGTTTTAAAACATTTGATCTGCAGAAGATACTGGCTCTTCTGCTTTCTCAGCTGGTGTGATCACCTGCTCCCATTAACTTGACTTCTTGAGCAGTAAAGAACAAGGTGATCGTGAAGAGATGACACTCATGGAAGGTATTTCATTTACATACTGGCAGCAGCTGAATTTTTAGAGTTGATGCTGCAGTATGAGTTAGGATAAATGTGACACTGAGCAGAAAACATGAACAATGCTGCAACCTGCTTGTGCTATCCAAACTTGCCTGTGACTTTTATTCCTGTAGCCACTAGATCCTAAACATGCCTTTTAGTTTCAGGATACTTCACTGTAATCCTCTCATGAATAGTCACTATGCATGCAGAGGAAGAGATTAAAAACCAAATGGTTGACTCACATCAATCTAAGTAAGGACTGGCACACTGCAAACTCATTAAGGAGTAGCTCTCCAAGCTTCCCACACGAATATTTGCCATGTGTGACTCTGCCCTTTCTAAGACTCTTAACCCACCACTGTGACTTGCAGCTGGGTACCTTGTTCTTCCCTCACACCCAGACCTTCCACTTCCCCATATAAACTCTCAGGAACCCACCATGTCCTTGGCCAGACCTGGTCTCTGTCTTGCCACCAGAATTGCTGGTGGAACATCATCTCTCCTGCTGAGCCTGGCAGACCCAGGGATGGGCCTGGGCTCCCCTTTGCACAGTTGTCTGTGGTTCAGAGTGGAATGACCAAAATCTCTGCACCATTTTCTATGCACATAGTCCTTCCAAACCAAAAGGAAAAGAAACGTGTTTGTATACTTCTCTCTCTTGTCCATCTGGAAGCATTGCTTTAAATAGGTACTGAGAGACTCCTTAGGACTTTCCAGACTAAAAATAGGTAAACGCCAAGACTGGGAGCTAGAGCAGCCTTACAACAACCAGTGGCAGTACTGAATGAACTGAATGGCACTAAACTGAATGAACTAAGAATTTGAAAAACATCTGTATATTTCTTGAAGATTTTCACTAAAAAAGCACCTGTGAGCAAAGTTACTTTCTTATGTTAACATATATTTACCAGCCAATTTCCTACGTGCAATTTACCTTTTTAGAAGTCAATGTATGATATACGATTGAAATATCTTACAGTATTTACAATATTGCTCCAAAACCTCATATCATATGGTAAAATCATCTCTCCATTTCAGTCTATCTTTCTGCCAGTGCTTTAAGCTTCTTCACCTCATCTCCAGCAACCTTTTCTGAAGAACTTGATTATTCTGTCCTTCTCTAACAACCACAGCAATCTCATCTATGGGTCAGTTCTTCCAATCATGCCCTCTGCAACTTTTAAGGATTAAATATTAAAGCTACACTTAAACAAAATAAAAAATAAACTAACCCTAAAAACACAGAGGGACTGCTCTATACATGGAGTTCTTGCACCACATATGTTCAGTGCCAAGCTGGTCTTAAAATATACTTCCTTTGATGGTTTATACCCTCCACCCCCTGCCAGATAGCTCCACTCTTATCAGCCTCTTTCACTCTTCAGGTGAGTTTTTTAGATATCACATAATAATCTAGTTAAAAACAGATCAGATTAAAATACTTGAACACTGAGTAAAATGTGTAAGAGCATATGCTGAGGGTATGAGAACTCAGAGACTGGCAAAGTGTTAAGAAAAGCAGATACACAGCCAAGCCTCAGTGATGGGCTTAGTGATATTTTCAGAGTGATAGTTTCAGAGACTTTCTCAGAGGAGATTTTGTTGCAATACAGAAAGTTCCTGAGCTGCTAAACTGAGAGAAAACCTGAAAAAAAGGACCTTTTCTGCCAGGACATAGCAGTCAAGAAAGAATTTGGTTTCCAAATGCTTTCATTTCTGTTTTGTCTCACTCCGTTTTATCTGTTTTTCAAGCTATGGGATCTAGTCTCTGTTCAAATAAAACTTGGGCTTGTATTAAAAAGCCCTTTTACAGTTTTGAGAACAACCAGCTTAAGAAAATGGTTTTCTCAGATCTACCTCAACATTCTAGCCAGCTTAGTCTTATCACACCACCTTAGGTTGTGAAGAACACGCCTATTTTCAGTGGAAAGCAACAAGAAATAAGCATTTCTAAATGCCACTCTGTCAAAATGCCTTGCAACTTGTGAGAGACACCTGTGTCCTGCCTTTAAAGAGCTGTAGTGTTTTTGCTTGGGGAAGAGACACTTGTTTCCTCTAGGGAAATAGGACACAGATTTTGTCTCAAAACTTCCAGATAACCAAGATGCAACACTGTACAAAGCACACATCAACCTTTTTGTTTGCATTTACTTGCATGACTCTTACTGATCTTTGCTATCCCACAAGGTTTGTATCTTGTATTATAGTGGGGAATCAGAATAAGCAGCATAGCAAAAAGGTCATTGGAAGAATGAACAGAGGAATCAAATGGCTTACTCAACCAGTTAAAGACATGGGTTCGGGTCTTAAAAACCCATCTTTGCACAGAAAGGCAAAATTATGACTCCTGTTGCCTGATACACTACACAATTCCTCAATTTGCAAACATGAGGTCATTTGTACTGGGCTCATCACCATCATATTTGACTATCAGAGACTTTTCTTTTTCACTTGGCAGCAGCATATCCAGCTCAAAGAATGGCTGGGAGTCTTCCATTTGTTAACTGAAAAGAATATGTCTTTTTAAGACATACCCATTATGGCACAACATAAACATAAAACTCATTCAGGTTGGAAGGGAACTTTGAGCCACCCCACCTATGCTGCACAAAGCAGGGGTAACCTTTAAAGTTCTTAAAGCTTCATCCAGTTAAGTTTGGAAAACCTCAAAGAATACATTTCATTTCAGTCAGGAGTTCCCCATTCCAAAGCCAGTCCCCTGCCAGGACTAGTAATTTCTGAGTGCTCCTACTCTAAAGGGGTTCTTGAAGACCAAACAAATGTGAAGCTCCTTCACAGTGCTCAATGACAGTCTCCAATGGTACCCTGAAGAAGATTAAATCTGTTCTCCTAAAGACAATAGCACCCTGCCTTCCTTCCTTTCCTCATAGGTTTAAATTTTACCATCTCATGGTCACAGTAATGTCAAATTTTAATGTTAAGGCAGATTGCCAGGTAAATATTAGAACACTCACAATATCACCTTATTTTATAGTTTCAAGACAATCCTTTATAATGCTAATATCAAACTCATAAAAACATTATCATGACGCAATGCCAATGAAAGTGACTATTATAGATCTTTGAATTACTTGTCAGTCCAGTTTTACCCAGCAAGGACATATTAACAACATTAAAATGTACAGTGCTGCATGATCTAAGTAATACCATGCCCTTAAGATGAATGGCAAAAGTTCAGATCTTTGAATATCTTGCTCTACCTGCCTGTGGACACCTTTTTATTACTTAGCTTTGGCTTGCACTTTTACAACCATCCTTACAGCCATTTGAGGGCCAGCAGGATGTTTGTGAAACATTAAAGCCAGAGGGTAGAGCACAAAGTAGCATCCTCTGTGGGACAGACTTATCTGGTGCTGCCTGTGAGCCAGCTCCAGCCTGCTCACACAGGATGTGTCCACAGGATTTACTCACTTCTCGGGGGTCATATACTCTCATGCTCCTCCCTTCATCTCCTATAGTTTTTCATAATTGCTCTAAGAGCCATTTGTACAGACAGAACAGCAGAAAGACTACACTTAAAACAGACATGGCATTATCTCACTTGTGAAAATAAACACGTGGGTATATGTATGCACATTCAAGTTTAATTTAGGGATTCTTGTTTTTCTGCCTTCCCACTCCTGCCTTGTTGACATCCATAAAGATCTTGCCATTAACAATAGTTTGGAAATGAGGGAGTGTGTCTTAATGAATAGAATTTCATTGCCATGCTATTTTGTCAGTTGTCAGTACTTAATTTTACGTGCCATCCATAACATCTCTAAACCAGAATCTGATGGACTGAATATGTTTCAGCTTTAGCTAATAATAACAACCATTCAGTTTTAGAGACAGACCATTGCTGCTAAAGTGTGGTCTTGACAAGGAGTTTGAGGAAATCAAGGTCTTGATTTGATCATAGCAGGGAGTTGCAGCCAAAATATTTACAATCTTTTCTTCAGTTTGCCAAACAAGAAGTTTCTGTATTTGGGCAACCAGACAAAAAAAGGTCTAGAATTTCAAGTTACTTTCAGCGTACATACCACACGTAAACCAAAATGCAAACATTATGAAATAGTAAATAAAAGCAGGAGAAATTCCCAATAGCATCCTGAATAATACTGACAGCCTTTGCTTCTTCCTCTCAAAGTGGAAGAAAAGTCTGTTAAGAAGTAGGTTAATAGACTGCCAGCTCCTTTTCTCTCTCTTCAGACTGTGTCTGAGATCTTAAAAGTTATTCAGGCACCTGACTCTCAGTTGATCAACTCTGGTGGTCTGGGCATGGTTTCTCCTGTCAGGGTCATGTAGATTTCCTTAGACTTCCTTTTACTTAGGCTCTCCTTTTCTTTTTTATTGCTCTTCATCATTTACTATTTGAGTTAATTACTGTTATATTTATCATTTGTGCTAGTCAGTGCAGAGGTCTACTGGATATACAGACACAGGCTCTCCTCCTTGCCTCATCCATCAGTGTGACTGAGCTGTGCTCCTGAAGCCTTCCCAAGTCCCACGGTAACCATGCATGGATTGAAAGCCCCAACTTTAAAGAGGTGTCAGCTGCCCCTACAACCCACCTCTGTCAATGTAATAATCATGATATGTATTGCTCCCAGCAGCCCACAAAATTCTTCATCTGCATCTTCAGCTCTCATCCACTGCTCACAACTTTCAAATCTATTATTGTAATATGAACCTTTAAGCAATTGCTGTTGCTTTTAAAACCAATTTATTCCACACTCAAAGGCCTCCAAACTCCCATAATATTCAGATTGGTGCCTGCACATTAAACTCTGGTTGCTAACAAAGGTCTCAGAAAAACTATCTGGTTACACATTCAAGCTAGCGCAAAAACAGTGAAAAGAGAAAAGGAGAGAGGAACATTAAAAGGACACTTACAAGTCATCTTCCCAGTTTGAAAAAAATCCCTCTATTCTAAGTTAAAGACAAGCAGCTCCTCACACACTTGTGCAGTATAATGGCTGTTCAAAAACTCTTTCTTATCATTACCCAGTGTAAAATGCTGATTTTCACAGCAGTTCTGAAAACAGAAAGTTGTTTTATTACATATTTTAAATACACTTAATACACTACCGCAGTTGTTGGATGAGTTTAAAGTATGAGGGAGGCACACTAACTCCATTCCCTGAGCATTTGAATCTCACTTAATAGTTCAAGAGTTCAGAGGAACAAGGGCTTACACAAAGCCCATCTGTTTGTCAGCCCTTTCCCCAGGTACCCTTGAATCTGGTGGTCAGTTTCAATCATGTTTGACAGAGCAGCAGCCTCTTAAAAAAAATTTCACAGCAATCCATGTGGGGAGAGGGAAAGAGAGGCACCCCAAACCAGAGCACTTCCACTTAGCAAAGAAGAGGCAAGCAGAACCCAGCCATTACCTGTGGCTTTGGTGGGCATGCAGCTCTAACCTCGGCCATGCACACACAACCTCTTGCTCCCCTATCTGGCAAAAGTGGTAAATGGGGAGAATACAAGCAGATATTTGAGTTAAGGAGCAGGATAAAGTCAAATTATCACTGTAAAAGAAGACGCTGAGGAGAAAGGATGAAGCAGAGGCTCAGGAGAACCAGAGAAGGAATCATTCTGGGGTCATGGGAAGAGCCTGGGAATATTGTTATGGGGAAGAACAAGAAGAGGACAGGGTCATTTTGGTGAAGACTAGAGGAGACAGGTATTGCAGCTATGTGGGAAACCAGAGCTCTATATTTATGCCTCTCACAGGTCTGTGCAGAGTGTACTAACACTCATGAAATAATGAGCAGAAAGTATTCAGTCATTCACTCATGGTATTCCACTGTATTAGAAACAACTTTAAAATGAGACCTAAATGTTTAATGCCTGATACAGGGGCTTTGCCTTGATATACCTTGATATTTTTAACCACCCCAAATCGCCTGAGGCACAGCTCTCCACCCCATCACATTTCATTGTCCAGCTTAAACCATCCACATGGCCTACTAGCCATGAGTAGTGGATAGTCTTGTCACACAGCAGCGTGACAAGAAGGACTTTGGTCAGGCCTCCTTGACCATTTTTATGCTCCTATAAACTTAAATGCACATCTTGGTGTCATGACACCACACAGGCCAGCTGCTCTGTGAGGCAGAGTGATCCAGGAGGCAACAGGAACCCAGACTTAGCAGGACCCAGCCTCGCCAAACAGGGCCTAAATGAGGCAAGCAGGACAAACCTGGAGACAATAGCTGGAACCAGCCAAGAGCCCAGATCATGAGGCAGTATCATGGTGACAAAACAGGTCTGAGGTCAAGCTGGAAATTCAGTCAGATCAAGGTTATGCAAGTTTAATGATGGCCAGGAAGGTCCACAGCAGCCAGGCTGGACTAAGCCAGGATATCAATCTGCTGGTTGAGATCCAGATTGATAAGGCTCACGGTGGAAAAAAAAGTGCACCCACAGACACGGATAAAAGAGCAGCAGTCCTCCATCACTGCTCAGCCAGGACATCACAACCCTGGGCTGGGCTGAAGTGGGGCTTCTTGGCCCCATGGGTGTGGGTGTGGCTGGATCAAGGCTCATTACTGCACTCAGGGGCCCAGCATATGCAAACTTGATGAAGAAGATGGGACACGGCTCAAAATGGTGGCAACGGAGCATTTGAATCTATTCAGCAATTACAAATAACCAGTGACAATACCCCACAAACAACAAATACGTACTTTATTCTGGCCCAGAGGCTTGTGTGGCCAGGCTGAAAACGTGCTTGAGGATGGCTTGCTGCAGGGGCGGGAGTTGCAGTCTTCTGCTCACGCTGTTGTTGTCTTTCCATTTCCCCTGTGAAAACACACTGGGAAAAGCAGGGCTAGGGTTTTGTAAGCTTTAAGCCTTCCTCGGGTCCATTTGAGTCTTGCTTGAGAAAAGATTTAAAAACCAAGAAGCCCACTTCAAGGAGCCAATGTGCTGAAAACACACACACAACACACACATGCCAATGGGTTATTGAACTTGAATCTACAAATGTAGCTCCTATGTGAAGCAAAACAGACAAAGGCCTCTTCTTGAGACTTCTTTTCTCCTGCAATTAATTTTGATGTCTACTGAAAGGATAAGAATTATATCAATACTGTGCAAGTGATTATGCCAGCCAGTTGACAATATTAAAGCAACTATATTATAAAGCTTTTGCTTTTCTAGTGAAAGCTGCAGAAATGTGAGAAAATTCAGGCTTGAGTGAATTGCTGATCCTGTTGTTAAAAGTGCCATGTCTCTCTGTCAGCCAAATTCGGGGCTTAGCAGAGTGTTCACCATCTGCCCCCTGTGCAATACTCATAAATGTTGCAACCAATATAAAATTTGGGATGTGTGGGCAATGCTGGAAGGTAAAAATATTCTTTCTTTGCCAGATATATATTAATTGGTTGTTTCATTTTGCACATATGGGACAGTAAAATACATTTGTTTTCTTGCCAATAAAAGAACCTTTTCCTAAGTCACAAGGTATCTACAAAAGGAGAAGGCTCTGATGTTTCCTGTTGGGTTTATGGTTTACATTACAATTCATACACAAATGCTTTTTTGCATCTAAATCCTGAGCTAGAAGTATTTTTAAAATTATGTCCTGAAATAGGAACTTCAGAACGCTGTGTCGGCATCTGGCAGATATCTCAAGAGTGTCATGAACTATTACTACTTGAGGAACTTGGCAGGCACTCCATGAGCCTTGTGTACCTCATAAGTGTGTAGGAGGCCAGCTTAATCATTGAGTATCTGTATAGCTGGGCTCTGTAATGGGCATGTGTCCACCCACCAACCTCAAAAACACGCCGTGGTGTGTCTGGATTTCAAGATACGTCTGAGCCCCTGAGCAATGAAGGCTGTTCAAACACAAGTGACAGCAGCCCACTATTTTATAAAAGCAAGCATTTCCTCAGGACAAACCTTGAATCACTAATCAGTCTCACTGCTCAAAGAATTTGGCATGTGTGTTTCCATCTCCATGTGTTTTACAAAGTGCTGATACACATGCTAAGGCTGAAAGCCCTTTATAAAGTGTTTGAGATCTCACATACAGGAGTGTTTCCTGGTAGGAGAGCACAGGAAGCATTTCTGGGGCCCTTGGTGAGGCACTGGTGAAGCCAGTGGGCCTCTGGTGGTGACCATCATTCTTGCTCCAGGACAGAAGAAGCATCCACTCCCGGTAAAAAGTGGCACTTGTTCCAATCTAATTGACATTGTAGCCATGCTTCATGACTGCTCAAGAGCAGTAGCAGCTGTGTTTGTAGAACACAATTTGCCTGTAAAGCAGGTTTATATGTATGTGTCTGCTCAGTGAGGTCTTCACAGAGGTCTTTTGGTGGGAGTTTTATAAGTCATGTCCTTCAGAACCTCTCTGGTCTGCGAACATGCCCTTTCTAGACAAACACTTGCTGCTTTCAGAAGGTACCCACATACCCTATGCTTCCATATGGTTAATAACAAGACTTCTGCCACTTTTGAGGGTCTTCATGGAAAAAGTTGCATAAGTCTACACAAAAATGTTAATATTTTTTACTCATAATAAACAGTTTACTCATAATTCCGGCACAGAAACCACATAGCTCCAGCACAGAAAACAATGGCTTTGGCACTGCCTGAACCAAGGAGCTAAGGGCTGGAAACCCAGGAGCCCCACTGGGGTGAGCAGCCTCACCAGAGACCCAGAAGGGGAGTCGAGGCAGATCACCAGTTTCAGCCTGGGAGTGCATGCCATGGCAAAGCATAGGACAGCTTTTCCCAAATGCCTCAGTAATATTGATTCCTGTGTCCTCTGGGTTATTTTTTTTAACAGAGCATAGAAATCATCCAAATTGAGAAGACTCTGAAGAGAAGTGCAAAGCACAAAGTATAGACCATCAGGCTCAGAGCCCACCTCCCACACAGAGCAGGAGAGCAGGACAAAACCAGAATATTGGAAAGGCAGGGCCCGAGGTGAGAGCTCCTCTCACTTAATTAGGGAACCAGCTTTGCTGAAGCTGAGCACCTGATCTGACCCACCCTCTCCAACAGGCGCCTGTCTCTGTCCTGGGGCTGTCCAATTTTTGCAGTAGTTGAAATGAACCAGAATGCTCCTGGTGTCTGCCTCTGGGCCTGAGCTTCTGGGACCAGCAAGGAGGACTTGTTACCCACGAGCTCTTGGCCCTGGCATTTATTGCTTCTTGACACAGAGTTTGAACAGTTGTAGAATGTGTCACAAGACAAAACTTTTAACTCTGGCCTTTATTTAATTTGACGCTGGATGAGGCCTTTTTCTACATCTTTCTTTAGCAGATAGAAATGTGTTTGGTCTATATTAATTTTTTGTTCTGTACCAATGGTTGGCATTGATTGGTTTCATTTTATTCACTATAAATGTTAAAATAAACAAACCAAGGTCCCAAGTGGTGGTCAGGGATTTTGCCAGACCATGGGAATTAGTGGGCCCCAAGAGGCTCTGAAAACCACCCGGAGAAAGATCTGCACCAAGCAAGGATAATAATTTGTTCCAGAAGCTAGAAAATATTTTCCAGGAGACTTGGCAATCGTGGCTTAAGATGGAGAAAGAGAGAAAGAGAAAGATGGATAGAGAGAAATTGCCCTTTTTCCAGGAAAAATGGAGAAATCTGAGAAAAGTCCCAGCTATTGCAGGGTTACTTAGCCACAAGGAGAGATTGCCTTTGCATCTCCAGAGATTCAGAGACAGTTCTTTGCAGACTTGTGGAGTCCAGACAGGCAAAAGCTGTTTGTTTACAAGAGAGATGACAAATAAGGCTGGTAGATAAGAATTAAAAAACTTCACCTGTATCAGTGTCTAAGAACACAAAATGATGGCTAGGGAGGTCAGCAAATCATCTGGTCTGAATTTCCTGAAGGCAGTTGAGTTTCAGTCCTTGGGATGGGCTATTAGGTTTGGACAGTCTTTCTCATTAGGAGCCAAGTGACTTGTTTAACAGAAACCCATCATTTAGAAATGCCTGGAGATTTGATGTGATGATAGCTTGATATGAAGAACCAACCACTTTTTTTGGCAATTTGTTTTAATGCTTACTCTCACATTAAACATTTCTAATCATTTTCTCATTTGAAGGTGCCAGGCTCCCCTTTCCAGCTATTGGTACTTGTTGCACATTTCTCTGCTAGATTAAGAGCTCCTTCATCCATGACATTTCCTGCCAGGAAACATTCTCTGTAATCAAATAATTTCTCATTTTTTATAAGTCTTGATTAACTCAACAGACTGTGCTCTCCAAGTCTTTGCTATGGCCTTTTTGTCTAGCTTCTACACAGTGTTTTGGCTCTTTTCCACACCTGTGCCAATATTTCAACAACCTCCTAAAACGGTGGGCATTGAAACAGTATCCCTAATACTGTACACAGATAAAAGCACATCCCTGCTCAAACTGGATTGGGGTAGTAAAGTCTTCTGTTTCTGTGATTTTTTTGGTTGCTGTCAGAAGCTGGCCTGGATTCCATTTACTAAGGAGGTTCCACTCTCTTAGGTGCTTTGATGGTGTCTCTTGCTCACCTGCTTCAAGTCATACTGATCATCTGACTTGGTTTCCAACATCAAAAATCAAGGATGTTTGTGAAGTTTTTATCTCCTTTTACAGCAGACATCAGTCATGTGCCTCTCATCTGAGGAGTTTCTTGCCAATGTGGCAAGATCAATTCTGCCTTGGTCTTGCCTGTGACCTACACCTGATGATTGAGTCACTCTAGTCAAACCACAATTTAACTCTTTGTTGCTTCAGTCTGGTTATACCTCAGCAGCACTGAATAACCTGCTGCATACAGATGGCTGCCTGAAGGGAACCAGAAAGCAAGCTCTTTGGAGGGTCTTCAAGCCCTACCTTAATTCCTTTGGAACAAACCACACAGACATTGTGTATCATTAGTTTCTTGCAAGAATGCTGTCTTGTAAACCAGTGTAGACTTCTAGTGACTGTGTTCCCATTAAATTTCATTAACAATTCATTTTTCTGCTGCTTAGGATCCCTTGACAGGCAGATCAAGCTTGTAGTGCTGTCAAGTATGCTGGTGACCTACTGTGATGTTGGCTGAACACTCTGCATTGTTCTAATGTTCTTCTGGTGTTTCAGGATTCACTAAAAATGAATATTTCTAGGTCAGGATCTGCTCCTTCATCTCTGTAGGTCTCTTGACTGCAAGTTTTCTAGATCTGTTGATTTAAAAAAAAATTCTGAGTTGGTGTGTTCTCATATAGTCCTGCTTTACGAGTAGAAAGAAGGCATTCATGCTCATTAGTTTTCTGGCTTCCAAATACAGATAAGAATGGAATAGGTCTACCTTTTCTATGTGACCATTAATCATTTTATAATTTTTATCTATTAAAGGATCACTTACTTCTTGTTGTATGCCTTGCATCCTTGCAAAGTAGTCATTTTGTTGCTTATGATACAAATATGGCTGCCCCACTCCTGAGTGTCTTCAGCTGCTTTTTGTACCTTCCATGTTACCAGGCCTTTCTCTTATTAATGCATAGTTAATTTCACTTGAGTATTGCTGCTGATGGCTGGACAAAATTTTCTGAGAGACACTAAAATATTCATACAATCTGAAGTTTTGGCATCTGGGTCATGCTCTAAAAGAATCAGTGTTTTTCAGTAGAGAACTCAGGCTCTTTTGTGATGTGCTCTGCTTTTCACTACATTTTGAAAACCTAAATAAGAGCAAATGTTGCAACTGTGTGGATCACTGCAGATCAGCTTTTTGGTGGTCCTAGTTTATTTTCTTTTAACTTAAGATCTCTTTCTCTCTTCAGTTTTATATGTATACATTTAAGTTAATAATCATTATTTTCTGAGCACTTTTTCTCCCAATTCCTCTCAGTTCCAGGAAATATTTTTTATGAAAATATGCCTACAACTCATCAGCAGTGTCTTCCATTTGCCCCTACTGAGTATCATGCTGCTACAGGCAGGCTACGATCAAGTTTCATCCAGTGACTAATTATCTTTCTCTAGTGTAAAGAAACCAAAAGATTTACCTCTTTGGACACAATATCCTTTTGTTAGAAATTCTTTTCAGACAAAGATTATCTTGTAAGGAAATCTTACCTCTTCAGAACTTTTTTTTAAAGTAAAGCAGTTAATCATATATGCTGCTCCTCAGCCCTTCCGAAGTCTCCATCTGTGGCCTTTGCTGGAAACAAGAGCAAAATGGGAGGAGGAGGGGTAGAGGCAGACAGAAGGAGTAAGACTGACTGAGAGACAGACAGTGAACTTACCTTATGGACACTCCTCTCAGCTTCAATCTATTGCTTGTATTTCCCCCAAGCCCTGTGTATTTGACACTCCATGTTATTAAAAACTCAAAGCTCAAAGTATTGCTTAGACTATTTTCAGTGTTGACACTATCTTCTTCAGAGCACAAATCTCTGATACTGCTGTAATTAATAGTCTTTTGATCATAACTTCCCTCATTGCTCTATGTGTAGGGTTCTTGGTTTTGTGTTTCCTGTAACAAAGTATTCTTATCAGAATGAAGAGTACTTAAAAAAAACACAGTTGTTGTTTACTTGTGTCTGAGTTCTAAGCCCCCATTCTGGAAAGCAGAAGAAATAGAAAATGTAATGTAGTTCATCCAAATTTTGTGTAAATAGACATAGCTGTTCCATGATGCCTCCAGCTAAATAGTTTCCTTAGTTGCTGTTGAACATAAAATTCTGTACCCTGCATATCAATATTTTTTCTACCATGGTGATGATAGTTAGGGAGTCATTAAATCCAAAAACAGGAACGTAACTGGATAAATAAACCTACAGGATCCCAACCCATAGAGAATTGGTATCCAGGTATTCAGCCAACTCAAACTGCAAATGTTTGTGTAAGAAAAGGACTTGTATTTCTTGTTCTGTGCCAGGCCCCTCAGTAATTATGTTCCAATACAAAACTCTTCATTCACCAATTCTGTGCATATGTCATGTAGAGCTCTTGCAAAACCCTTGAGCAGTCCTGAGCTCAGTAACAAGCATAAACTTGAGTTGTCCAATGCAGGTTTAACTGGAGCCAGAAGAAGCAGAAGTGGGTAGGTGTGAGGAAAGAGAAGGGAGACAGGACAAAAGGTACAATTCAGGTACAAGGCAGCTGAGAGAAAAGAACTTGTGGTAAAAACAAAGGAGCAAATAACCTTAAATCCCATCAGAAGGTCATCTCCAAAGGAGGGGACTGCATCCCACACAACTGCTGACTAATGATTCACACTGACATGGACAAAGAGCCCTCAAACATGCACATCTGGACAACTGTCTGGTGGACAGGACTCTACGGAGGAGGAATCAAAGCCAGAAATCCCACTGCCAGCTGCAGATGTATGATTGAGTTCTTCTCCCTGCCTCCTTCCTAGATCCCGAAGCCAGCAGGATGGGCAGGTGATGCCAGAGAGTGCCATCTGAGATGATTGCTTTATTCCTGAAAAACTGAACAGCATTTTGAATCAAAGGTTTGGGCAGCCAACACTGAAGGTACTGAGACTTGTCAGAGCCCATGAAACCCTGTCACAATCCCTTATGCCAAGTATTTTGCACTTCCAAAGTAATCACAGAGCTGTATCCGTAAACACACATAGAGTGTCTGCAGGGCCTTGCCGCAGGAATAAGGAAGGAAGGGAAAGTCACTCACTGTGGGACCAACAGTGTTTGCTGTCTGGCAGATATGGTCTAAAACAAGCCTGGAATTGAGAAATTTATCTATTGTGCCTTTTTTGTTTGTTTTAAGAAGCATTTGCCAAAGAAGATGCCACGTTACCAGGAAATGACTGCTTGACTCGATACCGTATTTTCTGTCGAGTTGTTCTGGAGAAGTGACTGGACTGAATGCCTAGCTCCATGAAAACAATCGAGATCAGGCCTCCTGATGCAAGGGAGCCATTTTCCACAGACACAGGCTGCTTTAAAGAAACATTTAGAAAGGCACAGCACGCATAAGTGACACTAGGAAAGACTGGTGCCACGAACGTTTCTAACATATGTCCTTAAGCTTTTCTCAACGTAAGCCTCTTCATTGTATCCCAATGTAACACTAATGTGGGAACAGCCAATTTCTCTCCTTGTTTCACACACAGCTGCTCTCTGAGCTAGACCCCAGGCACAGGGTGGTCCGTGGAAGACCCCAGTGAGAAGACCTCTCCATGCTGCATTGGGGGTACAATTTGGCCCATTCAATACCGGGGCAGAAAGATGGGCAGGCACAGAGGCACATTTTTACTTGCTGTTTTAATTTGGCTGGTTCCTCGGATGAATGTAAACCATTGCTGGCCAAGATAAGCATGGAAAGAAGAAACCTGCTGATGGACTTGTGGATATACCTGGGCTGCCTATAAAGGGCATGACTTGTTCACCTCCACCTCGTGTGGGTGAGCTGTCGAGTCTCAGCTGTGCTTGCAGAGACAGTCCCACACTGGGCATGTAGATGGGACCTACAGTGTCACCAGATGTGCTTCTTGTGGAGTGACTGCCTCACAGGCTCCACAGCATCTCCCTCCCCTGTGCTGTAGCTGAATCCCCAAGAGCCCACCAGTGGTCTCTTATGGGGCAAATCCAGCCATTCCCATGGGAACCACTGGCAAGCTACTATCTACATCCACAGGAAAGGAAAGACCTTGCACTAAAAAGCAGTAAAAGAGATCTTTGTCTGCCCTTTAAGGATAAAATACTGACTCTTACTAGCAAATAAGAGTATATTTTGATCAAAGCAAGGCTCACTGCTTTAGAAAACGAACTGAGTTTCTCTTGCTGACAACTTTCATAGGATCCATTTGGAATATATCTATCACATTTTCAGTAAGTTGCTAAAGATGTACCAATCCACCCCAAAGGCTTCTTTTGACACAGTTTCCTTCTCACAGCTTGGTCATCATGTGGAAGAAAACCCTAAAAATCTCTTTTCAAGATTAGTGCACTCATGATGTCCAAGGAGCGAGATTTAACTGGCATTCACTAAGAATGAATATGGTTGTGTATTTTGTGTGTATTTCACATCTTGTTTGCAGTGAAAGAAGAGTTATTTGAGTGTTTTCCTGTGTTTCACAATAAGTTCAAGTAGAAGGAGATAGTTAGATTTGACCTGCTTCATCAGGAGTCAGCTATTTCTGAAAATGCTGTTTGGCTAGTTCGCTCCAGTGGCTTATTTGGCTCGCTATAAACAACGATCATTTACACACAAACTTGGCAAATGTCAATTGCTTCCATTCTAGTCTGGGAGGTTTTATTGCACCCTTGAGAAGAGTGGCAGTTGGGTGAATAAGGCCTTTTAAGTTCCACTGGCAGCACAGAAGGCGCTAAATTTGCCCTGTAACAAAAAGCAGCAATTTTCATGATTCTTAGAGGCCAACTTGTCACTCGGTCTTGCAGGCATGTCCAAGAAGCCCTGCTGGATTGTTATTTCCAGATTCTGAGCAAACAGCTTTGAGGCGACAGCAAGTGCCTGCTGGTATGGAGCACCAGCCAGGGGCATGTGGTGGGAGCAGTGTAGGTTGGGCAGGTAGAGCAGGCCACGTCAGCTGCAGATTCCAGAGGCATGGAGGTGCAGGCACTGCAACATCAGCGACAGAAGGGTATACTACCTATGCTGAGAGAGACACACACCTCCATCTGCTCAGCAGAGAGATCACCTGCATAACACCAGTCTGTCTCCTCTGCTAATTGAGGAGCTCTTTCTGAGCTAAACATGGTGCTGGCAGGGAAACGGAGTCCCTGGAACAACAGAAGGAAAAGCTTCACTGGGCTTTAGAAGGTGGCTTTCAACCACTACGGACAGTGAGATTTCTTCCTGACACTAATTTAACAACTCAGCAAGCATAAAGCAAATGCACAGATGAAATATGGATAATTTCTGAGATTAGCCAGAAATGAAATGTGATCAGTGGTGTCTGTGGGGGAGGAAGCAGGCCTCTGTTGTAGCAGTTCATGCAATTTGGTAGCATTTGGAGGGCTCCAGTCCAACCCCTGCTCTGTCACACCAGGGTTTACTGGTACGCCCGAGATGTCACAGTGAAGAGCTCACAGGCCAGATCCCAGCCCCAGGACTGCTTCTAACTCCCAGCAGTTTCTTGTTATTGATGGAAGTAAAGGGAATAGGAGCCAGCGAAGCAATGCAAGACATTGTGACTGAGAATGAGGAAACTGTTCCCACAACAATGGTAGAAAAATATTTTTGATGCCAGCATCAACTACAAGAATAAAAGTTTTCTTGGGGCACAAATTTGTCAATCGTCTAGGATGAGCATGCTACATTAAAACACAGCGATAAGAAATTCCTGACTGCATTGCTTGAGAGGGCACACGGAGAGGGGGGAAGGCAAGAGAGGTAACACTAATAAATCATTGTCCTGTCCAGCGGGCTTCCATTATTCATAGAGAAGGGCAATTACGAAGGCATACCACTGTCCCGCTTCCAAAGTTTAACATTCCTGTTTGATATCTGATCTAGCAAACAGTGTTAGGAGGTATCCAAGCAGCATGCACAGCACTTTAAATGATTAAGGGAGCAAAGTGCTTGGACACGTTGGCATTCTAGGCCATAGCTCTCTGGCAATTAAAGACATACATACATACATACGTGTCTCCTTAGGTATTTATTGATACAACCTATTCCTGTTTTCACTGAGAAGAGAAAACCACATTCCAGGCCCAGTGTTATTGGTATGAAGTCTGAGTCTGCTGTATCTCTGAAACAGGTAGGCTTATGCTGCTGAAATCAGAAGCTGCCTCCACTTCTTTAATTTCTAAAGGGATGATGGTGCTCCCACTGGACTCCAGCTCTCCACATCCAGGGAAAGGTCACTGAAGTATTGGCAAGATCGAGTGGACAGTTCAGACACAGTCACCTCCTCACCCTCCACAAATAACAGGCTGGTTGGCTCCAAGTCCAGGACTCTAATCCTACAGGACAGATTCCAACCTAGAGATACTTTCTGCCCAATTCAATGAGTGTAATGCCTACCCCTGAAAATAAACCACAAAGCTACAAGCTTACTTCAGCACAAAATTTCAAGGACTTCAATTTCTACATTAGCCTGTGTCCCCTCCTGTTTCCCAGGATCACTGGAGGGCTAACCATGAATTAAGAAACAAAAATATTTTATGTAAATGCATGTTTGCCCATCATAACCTCATTGATGCTTTCTGAAATGGTTCCAGTAACTTCTAATGAATTGGAGAATGCTGTGCCATGAGTCAGAGCATTAACACTTACCTGGGATGCTTCCCATGGATCTTGGGTCTGAGCTTGGCATCCTACCTTGACTCTGAAGCCCAGCTACAAAATAGGGATATAAACACTGATCTGACTCACTCAAGTGTGCATTCCTCTGTGTGTGTGTGTGATGCAAAACACAGCATCAACACTGGAGTTAACACCTAGTGTTGTACACTGGTGAGAAAGGAGTTAGATGGACTTCTTGAGGTAGATTTTTATAAATATGTACTGGACACAGAGCCCAACTGACTGTAGAGTCCAGTATGAATTGGGAGCTGAAACATTACATTGGCTTCCCTGACCTTTACACTTGCATTTTTATTTATGGTTTGAATCATCTTCTCCTCCCCCAAGTATGGTCAGGGTTTAATCACTTGAAAGAAGAGGACAGTCAGAGTAGCTCTAGCAGTGACTAGGTAAGGATAAAACCCAGGCAAGCTTTGCAGGGAGAGGTACTTACTGTTTGTAATTTCCTTCTGCTTTTGAGTGTTTCAATTTCCCATGCCACTTCTGGGTTGCTTACCAAACCTCTTGTGGGTTCATAACTAATTTAAAGAACAGAGAGCTTCCAGGAACCAGCATCTCTATATCACAAGTCAAATGTTCTGTTGTTCATTTGATCACTAGCATGGCCCTTCCCTTGCTGCTGTGCTCTGAAAGGGAACCTGGAGGGGAAATACACAGATGGACATAGATGGTTTCAGCCTGCTGACTCTGAACTAGATAAAGCTGATGAATGCCTTTCACATCAGCTTGGGTTGTTAAACTCATAGGCTAAAGGTTGTCATTGACAAGACACCCATTTCATCCAGCTGCTACATCTTTCCTGTGGTTTTTGAGGAGGACTCATAGAAAAGACTCCTTCCTGTGGAAAGACCCACAGATCTACCTGGCCTGTGTAGATTCCCCTTAGTCTGCCTGCTGCAGATACCCTCTTTTTCACTATTTTAGCACAAGAAAGCACAGGGCTGCTCTGAGGGACAAGGTCTGGGCCATATCAGCAAAAACAAAAGGTGGAGATCAGTGGAAGTGGATGCCAATACAGCCTTCATCTCCTTGGCAATCACAGCCACTGATGAATTGTCAGTGTGAGCTGAAACTTTTGGCTGAGCTCTCACAGAGAAGTACTGACATGCAGCACCAGAATGGAAAGATTTTGTGGTTCTAGAGACAAAGAGGTGGGTGCAGCATCTGATATGCAGTCTAACCCAAAACAATCTCAAAATAGGGACTGTCCAGGTCAAGCCTTTATGTTCACTAGACACACTCATACATGCAGATGTGCACACATCCACCCACACACTGCTAATAAAACAGAATTCGTTTTCATACAAAACACTGAATTGAAGAACCCTTTCATTAGGCTCAAAAAAAACCTCCCTGAAAGCCTTAATTGTGGCTGACATGCTGTTCAAGATCAAGTCACTGGCTATTTATTTCTCTGTTGTGTAGTGGTACCACTGCTTCCACTGTGAGGTGCACAGTGCAATCAATAGATGAAGGTCTCTTCTGTGGTGCTGTGAACTGCAGTGTTCTATGCTTGGGAGCTCAGGGCACACTGCTGAGCCTTGTCCACTGAACCCCCCATGCCTAACAGAATTGCCTGTATTTTAATGGAAGGTAAACCTTTTTGAATTATCTCCACTCTTTCATGCCTGAGGAAAAGGTACTGGTTTATACCTCATTTTCTCCAGTCAAACAGCTTGTTCTGAAACTAGCCTCTGAGCTCTTCTGTTTCAACCACTGCTGACCTCCAAACCCCACAGTATTCACAATGGATATTTGGAATGCCTCAGTGAAATGTACCTAGGAGGAATGCAGGTATGAGAACTTTATTCCAGGATGCAGATTATTAAATGGTTTTACCTAGCCATTAGGCAATTTAGTTTTCATCACTCAACTTCTTTGCCTCAGAAGAACAAATGCACAAATTGAATTTTGGCAATGTGCACCAGAGCCCTGTTCCAGAAGATGTTTATTAGCTGTCTTACCAGCCAAAAAGCAGAAAGAAGCTTTTCAGAGAGGTTGCATCCTGTCCTCTTGAGCAATCCTTCAGTCATTATCTCAAGATCTCACATTTAAAATACTGTAATAAATGAAATTATTCACCAGGAAAACAGCACAGACACCTTCTGATATCTCTGACAGTGTTCTCAGGGGGGCAGGCTCAGCCAGTTTCTGACTTGAATATGGGAACCTTTTTCTTTTTATACAGCTGTAATAAATCCCTTGTGACAGTGATGACCTGCTGGACTGCCTGTACTTTCTTGAAGGTATAGGGTCAATATTTTCCTCACAGCAGTGAAGAATTCTCTGAAAAATATATGGACGGTCATCTCTCTCCACCATCCTTGAGACTGCACTCCCTTAATCCACCTTTACCTTGGATGGGCTTTCCATGGTCTGGTGAAGTGCCACCATCTGATAGGAATTTCCCAAGCAGGGATGAAAGTTCCACTACCAGGCACCAACACGGCTCCTGGGCACACATCAAATTGTTCTTGATGTCTTTTGGAAGAAAACATGGCAAGATAAGGAAGATCAGCAGGAGCTGACATTCTGGCTCCTGGATTACCTGGAGGGTGCAGCTTGATGCAAGGAAGGACTTTGTGTCTTCTATTTAACAAGGCAGGAAAGAGCCTTTTCTGAAGGGAGGGTTATGGGATCACTTCAGTGAGGCCAGAATTTTACCCTTGCGCTCCTAGAAGCACCCTGTGAAAGAAGCAGCAGCTGGAGTGGTCAGGTGAGAGACAAGGCTGCTCCACTACTGCTCCTACACCAGAGATAGCAGTGGGCTGAAGGCACAAGGGGAGCTGCCAGCCTGCTGCATAACTTTTGGTTGAGGAGATCTCTTGCTCAATTCCTGTTCAATGAGCTCCATGTTTCCAGATTGGGTGCACAAGTCTTCATATTTTCCTAGCAGTAATTTTCATAAGGAAAGGACTTTATGGAAAAACCACACGCAATTGACTTAAAGACTGATGCTACCAACACCTGTCATTCCTATTTATGTCTATTTTAATATCTCTTTACACAATGCTAAAATAGCACAACCTCTATTCTACAATATCCTTCCCAAAAACTAAACTTTGCCAAGAAATTTCACACAGCCACATGTAGAAATAACCAGATAAATCTCCAGTAGAAAGAGATGAACTTTTCTTTGTACTTTTTGGTGGCTTGAAAAGTTCCCTCTGACTTTAACATCCAAGGGGATGCCAGCATCTTATGAAGAGAGAGGCAACAAGCTTGCTGCCCATGGGCACACTTCAATGCATGAAGCACAACCAAGCCTCTGACCACTGCAGCTCCTCACAGTGAATCACAGCTCTACCTGCTTGGGAATGTGTTCAGTTTCTCTGTACGGATCAATTACGTCCCACCACCTGTGAATGACTGCCCCCTGAGCCATTAGGTGCAGGACAGCACTGTTTTCCTGCAAGGGTCAACACTCTTTCTCAAACCAAATTCCAAATCTTGACTCCTAGCTTACACTAATTCATAGTGACATAAATATTAGGACTGACAGGAGTGTTACTTTTAAATTTAAATGTAAATGAAACAACCTGTACTTGAGCTACAGTGATGTTAACATATTAATGCTACATGAATGAGATCAATGCAATGCAAGCAAGTAACGTGCCTTCTTTCTGATAAAGCAGCTTTAACACGTTCTTGTGTTAGGTGCTTGTTGAAGATGAGTCTTAACCTCCATAGCTATTCAGATCATCTGCCTCAGTACATCTGAGCTATGTGATTCCTCTTTCCTGGTCCTGACAACAGAATCTCTTTTGCTTGTCACCCTTGCTTTGTAGCTGTTGGATATCAACTACTACAGAGGAAAATATGCCAGCTTCTTCCAAGTAGGTTTTGTTGGTAGCTTGTCACGATTCACTGGTGACATGAAACTCAGTTTCATTCCTGCATTTTGGAGCAAGTTAAAATGCTATGTGATATTTAAGGAGCCTTTGTCCTTTAGCTCAAATCTGTTTACCATTGTATTTTGTCAGCTTTTTTAGATACCAGCACAAAAGCATGGTTTCTATCGGAGTCCTGAATTCCTGAATTCCTGCTGCTTGTTTGTGCTGTGCCATGGTGGAAGATGCTGTTGAGTCTTGCCCTGCCCAGGTGGACCCCGACACTTGCTGGTAGCTTTGGCTTTCAGCTGCTGCATGCGTCTGTGCCTTCTTCCCACAGTTCTTTCCATTCCATTTCTCCCTGTGCTTCTGGCCCAAATTCAGACTCTGTCTGACATTACCCATGTCCAAGATCACTTTTTAAACAGCATCCAGGTGACCCAGGTCCCCAGCTCCCTCTAAGGTCGATAAAGAGGTGGTTGTGACCTACACCTCTTGTAACAATTGTTTCTCTATCCTACCTTCAAACGCCAAACAATCCTGCTTGGCTCTCTCTTTCTTGTGGTCCCCTATTTCTACCTCAGGCATACGGCGCTATTTCCATGCTGCTCCCTAGCTCATGGCCTCCAAAGGACTGGCAGAGGAAGGTGGCAGCAGAAGGGCATTGCAGGGTGGGCTCCTCCCCAGCAAACAGGAGAGCTGATCCCATGGGAAGCATCTTGTAAATGGATTAGATGACAAGAAAGGGAAAAAAAAAATCCCTTTAAGACCTGCACCCTGCAGAGACAGGTCCTCCCTTCTGCAGGCCTGGAGACAGGCTCCAACATAGAGAAGATGGAGATAGAGGCTAATGGAAGAGGAGAACCAAAGCCCTTTTCCCCTGTTTGTTTATCCCAGAGGCCATCAAATATGTGCCTTTCAAAGACAGATACTGCTAACACATTCCTCCACTAATATAAATTAGCGTAGGCCCCACACCCCATCCTTCTGCTAAACTCAGTGTATTGTCTCAGCTTCTACTTCAATAGAACTCTCTGAGGTCTTGGATGTTGGCAAGTTGCTTCTAGCACTCAGTGACATTGCTGCATTGGTGAGAGGAGTGGCTGCTTTACGCAGATCCCACCTCACTGCAGAATTTCCATTGTCATGTCAGGAAAATTACAAAGAAACCAAAACACCTTTCAGGACAAATTCCTTTTGTTATCAGGCAACTGTATTTGCCAAAATGTCTGAGCAAGAGACAATCACTGCCACAGCTTGGGTGTTGACTCTGGAATTTGGAAGGATGAAATCACCACACATCCCACCACCCTGCTCTCTTTGAGACATTTCTGACTAGGCTCATACGATGTGGTTGCCTCCAATTAGAAGGGACTAGGATCAGTGATTCAGGAGGTCACTTCCAGTCCTGAAGCCCTTAAATAGAATAGAAAGAGTTAGTCTGAGCTTGCCAGTAGAATGCAATGGTTATTGTTAAAAAGGCTTCAGGGCCTGGAAGTGTGTGACTAGAGCAGGAGAGGGGAAATTCTGGTCCCAGCTGCTGCTGAACTCAAATCATTAGTTTTGGTGGATCTTTAATACTGCTGTCCTTTATGATCTGAGGAAGTTTGTCCCCTGGGAGCAATGGCTCTTCCCGGCCCCTGCAAGGCCCTGTGACCTCTGCGTATATTGACTCATGGCAGTCAGTCTGGGTCAGCAGCAGCACACAGACTGACAGAGTGACTCAGAGCCATTAGAAGTGGCCAGTATCCAGAGCTTATCAGTCGCTCTCCTAGGTCAAGATGGATGTACTTGTGATGTACGCAATTTTCTCTTTCCTGCGCTCTGGTCCTGTCCTGGGAACATCTCCTTGTAGGATGCAATAGGCACCACTGCATCTTCTGTCCAACACCCTGCAGGGCAGTTAGATACTCAGGAGTATGCTTGTATATTGCAATTAATTGGGAAGGCTGCTTTAAGAGCCTTTGCTTCTTCAAAACAAACACAACAGCCAAGCAGTCTAATCGACTACCACAAAATAAAGCCCTTCCCGTCTTTCCCAAATGCATAGCCAGTATTAAAGAACATCCTCCTGGCCAAACTGGGACAGATCCCTGTTCACCTTGGGCACGTGGAGCCTTGAAGGAACTTTCTTACACAGGACATTAGATCAAAAGCACTTATGCAGAAACATGTTTATATGGATGTGTTTATATTCACACGTAATTATGCAGCAGTGAGGCATTTTATGGTCTTGTCCTCTCTCTGTCTCCAACAAAAACTGCCTTTAATGTCTCAGTGATGTGCCAATTCAATGTTTACATCTCCCTCTATTGTGAAAGCAACTGTGTGATGTCTGACAGCAGTATTTCCTCTCTGTTATAAGCAGCTCCAACAACTGATTTTCATTTCCTTATAGAAGAAACCCGCATTTGTGCTCCCCAAAGGCAAAAAAAGAGTTGTATAAAATGTGTTTCCCGAGGAGTAATTTCTGGGCATGACATGATGCCAGCCTTGAGTCCTGATGCTGAAAATTGTTGTTCTGTAAGTTATTTCTGCAACTTCCTCATTTAGCCTGCAGCTGAGAGTGCACGTACTGATAACTCAGCAGAATAATACATGTGGTAAGATATTCAGCAATATGCAGCTTTCTTTACCCATGCATTCCTTCTCTTCTGTTTTTGTACAGCGTTCCCCTTCTTCTTACAGTTAAGCCTGGACATATTTTTCTATTTTAAATTTTCCAATGATTTGTACAAGAGAGTATTAAATTGCTAAAGGGCATATTAAGTATTACTGCTCTGTTAAACTTGAATGAAGCAATGCAAGTCTGGAACGCATTTAATAAATCTGCAGCCCGATAAGGAAACTTTCCTCGCCGAATCTGACATTCTTTTGCACTAGTCACCTTTGTGAAAGAACTGCCTCTAATTCTTTTATTCTTTCAACTTTCTCACCCCAGAAGTAAAACCGGCTGCAGGCTTCCACTTCTCTTGGCACTGTATAATTTAAAACCTTTTCCACAGCCTTCAGAGGAAAGTGTGCAGGAGCTGGGTGCTGTAGAGGCTGCAGATCTGTCCACATGGCCTGGCTGGAGCACCCCTTGCTTACATTTTTCCAGGTTTTTTTTTTTTTTTAGTTGGAAAATGAGCACATAGTACAGTCAGCTCTGAGGAAGCTCATGGTGAGTATGAGGAAGCTGTACCAAGAAAAGACCTACGGCAGTGAATGCAGGGGGAGGAGACCAAACCAGACCATCCGAAATTGCCTGGGAAAGCTTGGAGGTTTAATACTGAATACTTTTTTAACCCATTTTTTAAAAACTGCTCTTTCACTTGAAAAGCTCACAGGTCATCTCCAGGGTGATTGACCTCCTTAATTTGACCCACAGGGGGAGTGGCCATTGGATTAGGCTCCATGAGGAACGAGTGTGTGAAATGCGAAACCATTACAGTGGCGATACACGGTGACAAATCAGTTTTGATGGATGACAACTCTTCTAGATGGCTTTGCTTTGCATTTCAGTTTCTTCTGGTAGGGTATCCCTTCACTGCATCTGCCCTACTCACCCGCTGCACCTTCTTGAATCACAGAGCTGTTCTGGCCTGTCTGCTGCATGCTACACTTATGTTTAGCATATTAGATGACTTAAGTCAGGAAGATAATGAAACTCACTTCAACAGAGATTTCAACCCTTGTGAGAAGGCTGTATAAACTCTCAGACCTGTTGATAAAAGAGCAAAGAGAAAACCTCCAGGTCTCTATGATAAAAGCTTCAGCTTTCTCAAATCATATGATAAATAACCTTGTTATAGTCAACACCTCTTGCCCGTGATAGCCTCTTGCACAGCCCTGGACTCACTCTTGATCCTCACTTGGAGGGAAGGGCTGACAATGGCAGAGCATGTACACAGCTACACTGTACCTGCTACCATGCCCCTAGAACTGCTCCTAACAACTGCTCAGCTACTTGACAGCCTGCCCACCTGTACCCAGGCACCACCTGGGCACTCAGCCACATGCTTAGGAGAAGCTGGGGAACAAGAAGAGAGAGGGTTAACAGGCAGAGGAGATGATGGTGAGTCTGTCAGGTACCGGGAAGATAGGACACAACCTTTTATTCAGGAGAGGAGGACAGATGGTGAAGGCAAAATAGTAGCTACAGGATTGATGGTTGAGTCCTGCAGCCTAGTGAGAGGAAACTGTGTGTCCTTCTCCTTTAAAGTGAATGTACAGTAAAGGGTACCCATGCCGTGTGCCAGACTGGCAGGACAGAAAAGGAAACTGGTCTGTGTGAAGAGGGCAAGTACTGTATTGACAGCAGGAACACAAGGCTCCTCATACTTTTCTGATGACACGTTTCAGCCCAGATCAAGCTCTTTAGGAGTGAGCTGCCTCATGTGTCACAACCCTCAAATCCTTGGCCTCTGCACTGAGACTACCAACGAGAATGCCAGCTATGATGGTGGGTTTATTTTCACTGGACTGAATGGACTTCCCTCTCATTCCACAGAGAGCACGAGACAGCTGTAAGTTAGCAACAGCTTTTCCTTGGAGAGGGGCCCGAGGCATAAGATTTAAACCACCTAATCTCTCTCTGTGCCCATATCCCAGCATCTATGTTCTGTCCGGACGAAAATAGCAAACAAGGAACCACAGGCGAGTTTACCTAACGAAAACTGCACATACCCCTTGAGGTGCTGCTGGAGGAGAGGTAATGGGAAACAGGGAAAATACAGGGAAAGGCTCCTGCCTCAAGGGAAGAAAGAGATTCAGGTTCCCACTCCTGAAGTGAAGACTGGGTATGTCATGTACTTCTCAATGTGCCCAGCAAAGCTGAGCTTATGATAGTGAATGATCTCTGAAGAGAGCGATAAGGCTCAGGCTATTCATCTTTTTTGGGCTTTGATGCCACCAGAAGAAAGGTACCATCTGTGTGGAAGTTTAATTTGTTCTTCCCACTGCCCAAAGTCAAAGGGAATATGGTTTTGCAGGTTTGATGTTTGTTCATAAAAGGTTGTTACAGCCCCAGCTTGAAAATTACTTTTCACAACCTCGGTTTCTTTGGTCGGCTTTTGAATGCAAGCTGTATATCATCATTCCAGTGTTCAGCAATACGCTTCCTCCCTCCAGCAACCCTGGCCTTTTCCCAGATCTCGAGACGTGGCCACTCCCCGGTTTTCATCTTCTAATATCCCGCCACACCTCACACCACCTCCCGCCCGGAATCTCTTGCATTCCTCGGTGCCCGAGTGCTCGCTGCCAGCCAGAACCACTGGCTGGGCTGCCGGGCTCCATCCCGGCTCTCTGGGCAGTTCGCTTCCTGCCGCTCCTCCCGCTGCCCCGCGGGAGCGCAGCCGGCCCCGCCGTGAGCCCCGGGCGCTGTTTGGGAGCCGCAGCCGCTCCCGGAGGCGCTCCCGGCGCTGCTCCACCTGCCCGTGCCGGGCCAGGCCGGGATGGCCGCGGCCGCGGCTCCCTCTAGTGCCCGCCCGGCTCCGGGCAGGGGCCAAGCCGGCCGTGCCTCCTGGGGCCCTGGGCACCGCGTCTCTGCCCGGAGAGCCCGGCTGGGGACATCGGCTCTGTCCTCCAAGGCAGGAATTCCGGGGAAAGAACAGAGTCCACCCCAAAAGCGCTGGGGGAAAGGAAGACATTCACCTCTTGCATGGAGAATAATTTGTTGGCTTTCCCCTGCTTCTCATTATAAAAGCTATTTTTCCCAAAACAGGATGTTGGGCCAGGGGAGGTAATATAAACAGATGCATTCTTTGAAAGCTTGCGGTGCATTTTTGCGGAGCACTGGCTCTGCATTGGAAATGCAGAGACCTACGAGGTATGCGCACAAGGGACCACAGCAGCAGAAGGAGGAAAAAATCCTTCCTCTGACAAAAGTGAGTCAGCCCAGAGCCTCCCTTGACTTTAATACTTTTTGTTGAGAAGCAGAGGGCACAAAGTTGAGATTGAGAGGTGAAAAAAACCTTTAAACAAAGCTGATACTGGTAGCTTACTATAAGAAAGCTTGAAACAGCACTATAGGCAGCCTTGCTTCCTTTTAAAAATGTGCAGCATTAGTTAATTTACATCAGCACTGACCTTTGATGACCAAGAACAAAAAAGGATGAACAAATTCCATCTCTGCTCATTTCCCCTCAGACGGCTCCAGCACCTAAAAGCCAGTGACTGTCAGGGTTATTAGGCAGTTTCACCTGGATCTATCATTCCATCTGGGCACAGGCTGAATCTTTTCCCCATTGCTGTGTGCTCCTGTCTTTTATCATGTGTGGGCTTTTCACAAATTGTGCCCTCACCATCAGGGGCAGGGAAAGTGCATCCAGGGAGGCTGTGACTGGCCTTTTTGCCAGCTCCCTTGATATCAAGCTGCATGGAAAATACCCAATACCTGTATCAGGAGCAGCTTTCCTCAACCCCTCTTGTATAGTGTTCTGCTCCTTACACCGTGCCCTGTTCACCACTTCTGTTTTGGTTTCTCTGCTCTGGTCTCTAATATCTCTTAAATCTTCTAGAAGCAAAACCCTTCTCTCTTTTGTTCTAACCCCCTCCCCCAGAGTTCCAGAGGGCCAGAGTGTTTCTGAAGCCATGGACACACATTTGCTTGTGTTCCTCTAGAGAGCACACACCAAACACATGGTGACTGTGTCACTGCAGTGCTATGGTGGGAACTTGCATGTGCCAGCCTGGATTTGCTCCCCTTGGTTGTTTCAGATTGTGATCCCCTTTATGGTGGCACTTTCAGGCAGGCTCCACTGGCCCTGAACAAAATCACCATTTAGACAGCCTCCAAGCCTGCAGTCCCTGCAGCTAATGCAGTGCTCCCCCAAGAATGAACTACCAAGTACTGGTGCAAGGTTCTGGGCTTGTTCACACCATTTCTCTGCCAGCTCTCCCCTTGAGCAGTGCAGATGGGAATGATGAGTAAGGGAGTAATACCTTTTGACTCACTGGACTAAAGCAAACTACTTTTGGATAGACAGGCTGGAAAAAAAACAATGGGTACTTAGGTTTGGTTTGGCTAGCTAATTTTTTCTGTTTCATCTAAACTGAAATGACTGGCATGCACTGGAGAGGAAGGAAGAAGGGGAAAGCTGGCTATTCCCAGGCATTGAGCACTGCAGTCTAGGCCTCTTCAGCAAGAGGCTCCCACAGTTTAACCTGCACTCATCCCCTTCCTCTGCATGCAAAGCATCTTTTTTCCAGAATCTATTGTTTCAATTGAATATGACTCTGAGTGTTGTCCTGTAAAGTTCTGCTAAAGCCTTCTGATGTTTACTTTTTGTGGTGGAGTTTCTCATACACTTTTCATGTAAATAATGATTGTTTTGCATTCCTTTCTGGAGGAAGAGAGAATTGATAAGACTGATGGTTTGACCAGTGTGGTTGGAGAGGACAATTTTCATCCTCCAATCCATGGTCACTGTTGGAATTCTATAGATGTCGAGGTCTGTAAATAAACTGCCCCTTTTTTTGCCTTGGACATCTCAGTGTAAGAGTGTCGTTTATTTGTGTCAAATTGGGACATGTGAGGTAAACACAACATTATTATCATTACTACTTGTAATTACTATCATAATTTTATCTTAAATATTGCCAGTAAGAGGAGTCTTCAGGGTTATGGCATGTCACTGTTGGCTTCACAGTACATAAGGGCTGGCCAAAACCTGGAGGGCTATTTTGAAGAAGGCAGGGATTACCTATCCCGTTCCAAATCACTTTTCTGAGCTCGCTATCTGGTAGGAAAGCAAGGAAGTTTTTCCCATGGAAAATTTCCCCGGGGAGGTTCTCAGGACCTTCTTTTTATTTCTGGAGGAAGAGAAACTAGTGCAAAGTCCTGAAGTGGTTTAGAGAGCTACATTCAGCTGTCTTCCAAGGGTGCCCACGCTCTCTGCTGAGCCCGGGACTGAAGGAGGAGGGAGGCGGAGGGCGAAGCGCTGCGGGCGCTGCAGTTGCTGCTCAGCTGGATTGTGAGGGGCCTGGGGCGCTTTGCACAGACACTGGTGGGAGGCAGAGGAGCACAGCTCCTCCCTGCAGAGACTCTGTAAATAAGGCCAACAGTGCAAGCGTTCGGGTTTGCATAGTCTGGCTCTGCCGCAGCTATTGTGATCCCCCCCCGTTATTCAGGAATTCTACAAAACCGTACCAATTCCCATAAAAGTTTTGCAGAGTAGATAAATACTACACTCCAGCCTTCGCGGTGAGGGGAAAAGGAAAGCTTTAAGCAATTAGGCTGGGCCACACAGCGACTGGGCAGCAGGCCGGGCCGCCAGCTGCGCGGGGCTCTCCTCATCTGCCGCCCGCCAGGGCAGCGGCGGGCCCGGGCAGCGCTGCCGGGGAGGGGCGCTGGGCACCCCATCCATCCCCTAAGGGACGGCACCGTCGGATCTTCCTCATGTTAGCAGGAGCAGCAGCTGCGGGAAAAGATGCTGACCTGCAGCTCGATGTGTCTTCCCTGGATTGCCCCAGTAAGCTTTGCTATCTATTTTGCACTTTTCTATTTTGTAGACAAGTAAGAAGCTATTAACTTCGGTCAGCGCTGTTCTCGGCCAAGGTTTTTCCAATGCCTCTGTTCCCTTTCCTGTGGTGAAAAGAGAGAAATGGGCTGCGTCTCATCTCACCTTCCTTGCTGGAGCTGGCTGCCATAGTGCTCTACCTAAAAGAGACAAAAATGCTTTAGGCTCCTTTGGATTGACCAGTCCATGTCCATAAGGATTTAGAGCAAGTTTGAGAAGAAGCCCCGGTCCTGGGGCAAAAAGAGGACATTGTATTTTGAGAGGACACTTGCTTTTTGAGAAGCAAAAAGCTTTTTTAACTCAGAAGATATTGTTTTGGAAAATCAGAGCTGACTGCACTAATTCCATCTCCTTTTCCCCATTTTGGAGTGATAAAGCATGCATGATGGTGCTTGACACTGATATTTATAAGACAAAGTAGAGGTCAAATTTGCTGAATGTTTTCCAAATTCCAGTGAGGTTTATCACAAAGAGCCCCATGCACAGACCCAAGTGGTGTCACTGACAAGGGCTGGATTGTGGAGTCACTAGAAAGCTCAGTTTCCAGAGAATGTGATGGGCCAAATCATGTTCTTTGGGGCAAAACCTCATGGAAAGCTACAACTGTGCAGAGAGACTCCAAGGAGTTTTAATGGCTAAGTTCCTGACACAAAACTCCACCGTGAGGAGCTGGGTTTTCATGCTTCAAGAAGCACTGTCCTCTACCAGCACCATCCTGCCTAAGTCTGATGAGAAAGAGCTTAGAACTCAGCCCCTATGGGGCAGATAGGAGGCTGCTGCTTCCCCTCCCAGCAGCAGGAGGCTGCTGCACCCTGACATGTCCCCTGGATCTCTGCAGCATCTATGGAAGAGAAGCAGTGCTGGTTTGTTTTTCTGTCTTTTTTTTTTTTTTTTTTTTTTTTTTTTTTTGGGGGGGTGTTGTTTGTTTTTTTTTTGTTTTTTTTTTTGNGTGTTTGTTTTTGTTTGTTTGTTTTTTGTCAGCTTCCTGTCCAAAGAACCACAGGAAAAAAAATTTCTTTTCCACAGCAAGTGCTGACAGGACTAGTGGAAACTTGTCCAAGGGAGATTGGCAGACGTGCCCACCAGCATGCCATGAGTGAGAAACCGGCTCTGTTTCCCCACCCCATGCAGACACCAGCCCCCAGGGCTGCTGCTGACACTGAGTGTCTCTGCTCACTTTGGAGGACTGACACTATGGAGGCTTCTTTGCACCCTGATGGGCTTCCCTGCCACTGCACGTCAGCCTCCCTGCCCAAAGCCAGAGGGGATGGAATTGGTATTGCTAAGCCTCAGTTATTTCAACAGAGGGGGCAGGCCACCACTCACTCCAACACTCAGAACAGAAGCTAGATCTGGAGCAGGAATGAAGCTGTGTGACAACCTGCAAGGTGGGCTCAAAGTCAAGAGCCTTCACCCACTATTAAAGTTTAGAGCAAGGCTCAGGAGCTCATGCATCTCCACGGACACTTGGAACAGAGGATTATGTCCACATTTGCACATCTTCCTTAAGATGCTCCCCAGAAGATAAAGGCAAAACGGCTTTAATGTGCTGTCCAGGTGAGGGAAGGACAGGGAAGAGACGAGAGGAAAGCACCAGATCTCTTAGGCAAGAGGCATATGCCCCTGCCCAATAAGTAGAAGGTATCAGAAGTTTGGGTTTATGAGTACATCAGACAAAATCGACTACTTGGTGAGCTGTGAGAGAACTCCCTTCACTCCGTGGTGGTTGCTGAACAGTGAGGCATCGCTTCTTTTTCAAGGCTTGTAAGCACTGTGGAAAACCAAATGAAAGCACAGCTTAAGACCAAATACATGAGCACAGGTCTGATGACCTTTCAGGTAGGCTACAAGTGCCATATATTGCAGGAGAAAATGTGACCATGTTCTTGCAAATGGCTAAATTTACAAGACGTGACTTCAGCCACCCATCTATCTACTTATCTCCTCTTAACAGCTACAGGAACACCATTCCCAAACACAAAGCCATCTTACGAGCATACCATTTCTGCAGGTGTTTAGTATGCAACTGAACAGATCAAACTTGGAATTAATCTTTGTCCCAAAAGGAAAACAGTGGTCTGCAGAGAGGCTAAAACGTCATTCATATTTAGGCAGTTAACTGAAAGGTGTTCCCAGGAAAAGACTCCAAGAAACTAAAATTTTCCATAGTAGTTGTTTTGCCTTCTAAAATCTAGGGCCAATATTACAGCAGAAAAGAAAGTTCAAGGATTAAGACACTTGGCTAAATTATCATCAGTTCTTTTTCACAACCTTTCTGTGTGACATTTGGAATATCACTTACCCACTTGGTATATCCATTCCCTATGTATGAAATGGGGATAACAGCACTTCTTTACCTCCACTGTGGATCAAAAGGATAAGCATATGAATCATTTCCCAAGATGCTTAGACAATATGGTTAGCGAAGAAATACCCTACACAGGCTGACCTCAGGAAATACAGCAAATACAGCCAAATACACACAAATGGAGAAAATGAAACTGGAAAAGGCTCACCGCTCATCTGGGATGCAGAGGTGCCTCACTGCTGCTTCTTCTAGCACGTTTATCCAGCACCATCTTGAGAATCTTGTCTTCTTCGAGGAGTCAGAGACTAACAACTGCAGCTGACTTCCTCTCCCTGAGCTTCCCACCACACACACTAGATAGGAAGCTTCAAGAAGAGAAATCTCTGTGTGCTGTGGGAAACCACAGCCTGGACTGTCACTCCTGTGTCTGGTATGAACTGTAACCACCTCTGTTTCTTTCCTGCACTAACCTGGAGATGATCATGAGTTCAATCCTGTGACATGCAATTGGCTTTTGCTACCTGACAATGGTCCCATGACCCTTGAGGTTATCCAAAGCCTCCTGTAGTAAACTGGAGAACTGGAGGTATACCTTCCCTTGTGGCACAGTAACTAAATATTACTCTGCCTGTTAGCAGCAACACTGTGCCAGGGATTTGTTTCACTCTGCTTGTCACTTGCACTTGGAGAGAGTTTGCTGAAGGATCAAATCCATGTCTCTGATGAGCTCCTGCACATCAGATACAGAAATAGGCTGTGTGCTTATTATAAACAGCCAAGCTTGTGAGGTGAAATGGCAATTTGAAAGCATAGGGGAAAAGTAAAAAATCCAGTGCTGTCCTCCTAATAGTACAAATCACAAATTTGAAGCATCATTTGATTTTGAAGCATGGTCTCAAGTTTTCTTGATAAGACAAAGCAGCTTGTGTGCCACTGCTGCTGGCTGCACTATATAATCCTTGCATTTGGACCAATCATCTTAACTCTGAACAGCACCACCTCCACGTATTTCTGCTAATCTCTACTTTTCACAGCAGCAATTGCCCTGCAGTACAGCTGAATTCTTTAGCTTTTCTTTTTTCTGCCCATTGTGAACAGAGAGATGACAAAAATGTGCATTAAGCACACTCCAATGTGCCTGCCTAACAGCAGTATTATTAACTTACCCTTCCAGCCACAATCAGTTAAATACAAAACCATCCCACATTTCTCCTTTCACACTCAGAAAAGGAAATCCACGTGTTTGTATTCAAAACCCACATTTAAACAAATCTTGCCATCTTACCGTGTCTGCAAGGCCAAATTTGTAGAAATTTGAAGAAAACTTTCCCCTTTCCCCACCCCACTGCCCCCACAACAACCTTAGTGCAGGCTCCTCCAAGATGACAGGGTCAGCCATCAGTGCTGAGACACAACCATTACCATGTGCTGGTGCTTTCATTACACACACCCTGATTTTCTGCAGCTTACACAAGTGAGATTAGACGTTCACTGCACGTTGCAGCTTGGCATACAACGCCATTTCCAGACAAACCAAAGAAAACCTACGGCTGTTTCTCAGCTGTGAGACATCAGGAATTGATTCATGCTGGTTGCAATTTAACTTTCAACCTTCAAACTAAGATCCCTTCTCATCCACTTTAAATATTCTGCAGTGAAGTTTTTTTACCCTCCAGTGGCCTTTTCTCACTGAGTTGCCTTCCAGCCCTTTCCTGCCGTACCTGTGGGTACTTAAGCAGAGCCTCACTTTGCAAACCCTCCCTTGGGACAGACCCTGCAAAAGTGGTTCCAGTAGACAGGCACTTCCAAGGCTCGGTAACACCCTTGCTTTTCCCATGGAATCTGTGTGTGGAGGTCTATACGTAGCAACACTCAGTTCTTTACTCTGGTCTTGGCTCATGCAAGCAGACTGATCAACAGTGTTTTATGTGTTAGTTGAACTCCCTGCAAAAAAGGCAGAGTCCTTAAAAACAAAACAGAAGGAATGCTGTGGTACTGTACTGTAGTATTTTAGCTCTCAAAAATGTTGCTGTGTTGTTTTAGGCTAAGGTTCTAACATCACAGATGTTCCCTTTCTTAAAATGGAGGGAAAGATCAGAGCGCCATTACTCTTAGATGGGAATTACAGGTCTTCATTTTTAAAAAGAATGTAGAATTTTATTCTTTGGCAGGCAATGTTTCTTCATTTGATAAGAGGATAAAACTTGGCATGCAGTGTGGTTTCCTTTGGTAGCCAAAACCCCTACCTGCACATTCAATTTTATTGTATCAAATACTGAAAGGAGGAAAAATTCCATGGCTTGAATTCACAGATGTGTTCTTCAACATTTAAAATTTGTGGGTTTGCTGGTGTGTTTATGATACAATGTACCACTCCACAGCCTAACACTCAAATGATTCATCAAAGATCCAATGATAAAGGAATCACAAAGAAACTGGAATGCTTTAAATACACCATCAGGTTCATGTACTTTCAGTTCCATCAAGCTACTTCTCTACATACAAGTAGAGAACATTTGAGATACTTGGAGTTAGCCCTGCATCACCAACAAAATTCATGTGAAAGAGAAGTAAGTAGAACAGAAACAAAAAATGGCACAAGCTGTCACTGTCACTTGAAACTTCAGAGTAAAATTTATTTTTTTTTTTCCAGAATGCTGCATTTTAACAACAGTTGATTCTCTCTTTAGTGTGAAAGCACTGATACTTCACTTACATTGTAACATCACTGCGACTACTGAAGCTTTTATGCCTGGCCATCAAACACCAGATCTAGTAAAAATGCAGTGTATGGAGACTAAGTTGTTTTTCTCCTGGATAAAACATGCTTAGCAGCCAGGGAACACTGGACAATGCACTTCAATGTACTGATCTCAGGTGAGTAAAACAATTCGGACTTCAGCTCACACCTCTGGATAGTTTGGGAGATGGAATAACCCAGGAACAACCTGCTCCAGTCTCACTGCTCAAGTATAACGTTCAGAGGATGCCCTATGCCATATCCAACCCTGTTCAGCTGGGTACAACTCCAACGTCCTACCCACAGCCACTGCATCCAGGCAGGAAAACTACTGTAAGCAATAGGACTATGGCACCAGGAAGAAATGTGCAAGTTTTATTTTTAAACATCATTGGATTGAAAAATAAAGAATCATATGGCTTATTGATATTTCAGGAGATAGTAGTGAATAAGTTAAAGATTTCATTCCAAAACATATGTTGCTTCATTTATAGCTAAGCTAATGTAGACATTTATTTTCTTCTTTTTCTAAGTGCTGAACAGCCACCTTTTCCCCCCCACAAAGATCTCCAAGTATATGCATTGGCACTTTCTACAAAGATGTTGCGGACTAAAGGCTTACAAACAGTGATTTTTTTTTTTGAGTAAGAAATATTAATCAGACCCAAATATAATTATTTAAATCAACTTCTTCCTGAGCAACTTAGAATTTGGAATGTGCTGAAAAGTTTCAATAAATAAGTCAAAGATTTACCAGCTTATAACGTACCTTTTAACAGTTAAGCAAACTATATTTAATGACAGAAAAATAGGGCATAGGACCAAGAATATTAGATGCTATGTGCCAGAAAACTTAAGAATTACCATTTGAGGAGGAGACACCAGGTTGATTGTTACGAAAATACAATATTAAAACCTAGCGAGTAAATCACTAAGCAGCTTCTGTATTTAGATTATAAGTAGTGATGGCTGAAGATACCATTAAATAAACAAACAGATAGAAACTGACTTTACTGGAAACGGCAATGGACTCTCAGAAAGGGTGAATGTGTTAAGTGACTATATTCTGTTAAAACGTTGTCAGAAAAAGGATTCAAACAGAATTTCAGAAACATGAGAATACTAATTCCTTCCAAAATATAACAATTCCACAGTGTGTAAACTAATCATTACTCTTTCAATGTAATTTCATAGAAACCACTTAAAATATACAATGCAGCAGATTCATATTTTTGCTAATATGTTAGTTACTATCTGTGCCATTTTCAGCTTTCTTTAATGTGCTCCTCCACAGTAGTGCATTGCTACCACCAACCTGGGATGTTAATAATGAGAACAGAATCTTTTCCCTAGTACTTTCTGTAAGTTAGCATCTTGTCTTAACTCTCCTTTATTTTCATTCTCTGTGTATAGGTAGAGTGAGTGGTGAAGGAGATCGACCACAATTTTAATTGGCTCTCAGCAGGCTCATGGAAGAGAAAACCCTTGGAAAGCATCTTTGAGCTGATCCCAAGTTTATATACTTCATCCATCACAAAATACCTTTTGCTTGATATAGCAAAACAAAGTATGACCTTGCAGATGACAGCCGTGGAACAGGAACCAAAAATTTTCTGGTAGATATTTGAGAAAGGATGTGAGATAGACGGAGGTGGATTGAACTCATCCTGGCAAGCAGCTGCAGCATCTTGTACCTGCTTCTTTCCTGTGCTCTAGGAACAGGAATTTATTGCTCTTATTCTCTACCAGTCCAGCTTTTTCTGGCAACAACGGTGCATAAGAGGCCAAGGCCTCATCAAGACCCCAAACTCCCCCCTATTATGCTGTGCAGCAGAAGGCCAGAGAGCTCTGCCCAGAGCATTAATTGTCTCTTAATGATAGCTTTCCATCAATAC
>VWYO01027370.1:0-20801 GCA_013400275.1 Rhadina sibilatrix | reverse complement strand
CTAAAATCTATGCTGGTCCTCACTTGGACCGAGAATTTCCAACAAAAATTTTAAATGCACATGGTAAGGAAAACTGTAAAAGGCAGCCTAAACCAACAAGCAAGAGACCAAACAAGAACTTGCTCAGCCTGAGGCAGGAGCTCTCTCTGCTCCCTCACAGCCCAAGCAGCCCCCAAGACCTCAGCACAAGGTGAAGACCAGACCCTTCAGCACCCACAGCACACCCAGGACAGAACTGACTGCTCAGGCAGAGACACCAGGGCTCCTGCACTAAAGCTGGACAACACAAGAACAGGGGCTATCTGGTGGCCTCTTACAAATGCAGCACCACCAAAGCAGACAGCTTTACATCAGCAACAAAGGTTTGTCTGAAAACAAAGCAAAGAAGTGAGCATCACAGGGAAGTCCATCTTTTTATGTAGGTTATTCACATCCTGAAGTGAGGGAAAATATCCAAACCCTTAAGCCCCCAGAAGTTTTCTCCTCTCCTGTATCAAGCACTTGCTTATGACTGCACTGCCTGCCCATCTGCTACACAGTTCACCTTTCACCTTGGTCACAAGGTGACCAAGCTTACAGGTACCTCTAGTAAATTCACGTAACTTTCAGAATTCCTATGATTCAAATTAAATTTTCAATCTTCTCTGCTGCTCAGAGGACTAAAAAGAGTATTTTGATAATTCAAATTCTTGTGCTTTAAGTCTTAGTGACTGTCATGAAGAAATACAGAACACACCTTGCTGCGCAATTAGAGAATGTTCAAGGGTTGCTGCTTCTACCTTTTTTCTTTTAAGATTTTTTTCACCGTGCAACTGGCTCCAAATGAATCTTTACTAGTTTTGCACAGTCTTCCAAAAATGTTCTATATAGCAGCTTCTGAAATAACATATTTTTCCACTATGCTATCCACTGCTTTTTCCTATTCTCCTAGTGCTTTGCCAGCTCATTCTGAGGAAGAAAAAAGAAAACTTTTCTCAGCTCACTGAATCTGAATGCTTCCCTTCTGCCTCATACAAACAAGGAAAACTTGGAAAAATACCATTTGGCAGTACTGAAAGATGCAATCACTATCAACCACATGGAAAATAATACTGGAAACATGGTGCCCCTTAGAGCCTTAAAACAAAAAGGAAAAAATGCAGAAGGGGTTGTTGAGAAAAAGGTTCTCTTGGCTGGTACTCTGAACTGACAATATGTTAATACAATACAGAAAACATACAACCTTCAGAGAGACAATCCAAAGCTTTTCCTGAAACAGTAATATGCAGTACTAAACAGCACAAAATCTTCACTTTCCCACAAAGATACATACCCTCCCTGGAAGAACAACTGCTTTAACCACTCTTGAGATCCCAAGGTCGTACAGACAGAGAACGCTTCCCTCTGCTTCCTCCAACCCAACCAGGAGCCCAGTCCTCTTCTGCCAGGAGAACTCCTTCACCACGCGGACGGCGGGAGGCTGCTCGCTCACTCCGCTGAAGCGATAGGCAGAGAGCCGCTCTCCTGTCACCGAGTTCACCACCTCCAGCTGGGGGCCACACGCCAGCCACGCCAGGCCACTTCTGCCTGCAAGGGACAACAAACACCGCTGAGCACAGCCCCAGCACAAGGACCAAAACAGCAACGGCACTGGCACCGGGCCTTTCCCTCAAACGCACCAAAGGGAGCGAGGCCAACCTACCCACATCTGCAGCGTTATTGCCAATCACCCACTGCAATCCTCCACCAATACACCTTGAAATTAATAACCCCATTCCTCAGCACTGGTACTTGTCATTCCTGCACTCAAGAACTTGGACTGCTTGGAGACGTAGATTACAACAGACTGAGCTCTAGTCTGTACGCTATACTTGGCTTCGTTTTGCTCAAAAACACCTAAATATCTACAGGGATACAAGTCTCAAAGCATCCTTCAAATACAGCCCATCTAAACTAATTCATTTCCACTGAAGAATTTTGCTTGACACACAACTACTCTGGGCAGGGATTTGGACAGGAAATTATCTTAAAATGGGCACTGCTCCCTACATTTCAGCTTTTACACCTGCTGATCCCAGAAAGAATCTAACAAGTGTCGTTTCACTGAGAAGTTTAACACTTGCTCCTTTACTGAGGAACTTCAAGCTCAAAGGAAGGATTAGCTCCATTTACTACACATACACTCAGGTAGATAAGATTCTACCTGGTCTTAACAGAAGCCCAGCTCTACCTTTAGATCACCCAGAAAGTCAACTGCCTAATCTGCTTAGCTGCTGTCAGCAACTCTCACTGGGTCCTCATCCGCATCCTGTTAAATACCTTGGAGACATGTGGGCAGTGCTTAACAGAGCTGTCCTCTTTCCATTTTTTTAGACTAGAGAAAAAAAAGGAGCATATTGCATCTCTGTAACTATTTCTGCATAGGATAGAACTTGAGCTGGTACAAAGAAATTTGTCCCAGAACAACACTATTTCTTCCTTGAAAACTGCCTTCTATTTCGTTCAAAACTGAGGAAGGCATGGTCAGCTCTATTGTTTCAATAGCACAGGAATGGAGCTGGCTGTTGCACTTTCAGTGCTTAGCACTTCTAATTGCTAAAATATCCTGTTAAAATATCCTGTTAGCACTATCACAACCTGATGCATTTTATTCAACAGAATCAACCTGGTGCTATGGCCCTGGCTTCAGGCAATAACAATGTTAAACCAAATCCAAATTTAAAGGAAAACTCTCACCTCCAGAAAACTTCCCACACAGCACAGAATCTAGTGTGGTCTCAGCTTCTCTAAGTGCCTCAACAGTCACCTCTGGAAATTGCAGCAGATTGCTTGTTACCTGAGCCATTAGGTCTCTCATTCTTCACTGTAAATAAAGAAAAAAGGGCAAAAATAGTCCCATGTCAGCCACAAATATCTTTGATACTGACCCAAGTTTCATCAGTATGCAGTGACAAATCTCCTATACATCATCTGTAGCACTTTCTACTTCCAAAAAAATTGAACTCAGGACATTTTTTCATCTCACAGGAGAGCAAAAGGAGAATCTTATGCTTTTCTGATGCCTATGAGATCAAGAAAAAGTGACACAGAGGGATGAACAACATAAATAACAGGGAAGTTCAACACACCAAGTTCAAGTCTACTCATACAAGTTAGCAAGATTTGATCTCAGAAAAAAATCATATTTTAGAAGTTTATGCTCTCCAGGAAGCATAAACATTTGGCAGAAGATAAGAAATAGAAAGGATTTCAGCACTGTATCTCAATATCCCCTAACAGCTATGATTCTGTATTAGAGGCAAACCAAAGGTTTGATTTTCCTCTAAGTGAGAAATCAAACAGAACTAACACAGATCAGAATTGGACATTAGAGCAAATTTACCCAGCTATCTGCTGTGGTTCTTGTCTGACACAACTCTGGTTTCATTCAAGAGTTGCAGCCTCTCTAACAAGGCTAAGCAAGCAAAAGTCCCTAAAGTCCGTGCCGAGTCAATGCTCGTCTCTACGTTGCCTCCTTTACCTGGACAGACAGACACAGGAGCCAAGGGGCTCAGCACAGAACAGAGCAGGGTGGTGTTTCACTGCTCATCCTTCCCAGCACAAGCTCTCGCCTTTATAACCGAATTCGAGAATGGCCTTCTGGAACCACGGGCAGCCCCCTTGTCCAACTGCCCTGCTGCTCAAGCCATCACTTAGAGCAGGCTGCCCAAGGCAGATGGATTTGGAACGTTTAATTCTCCAAACAGGCTTTTACAACCAGCAACCTGACAAGACCAACTGCAGAAACACCGGCAACCCATGCAACAGGGCCTGGTGCTCGGTGACTCTCTCCTGCCAGTTTAAGGATCCTGGTCTCTCCACCACACCAGTAAAACAGCGTGACACCAGGAAAGGCCTGTCAGCACTGTTTCTCCAAAGCTATAGCTGACACCTTACTTCCCAGAGCAGCAGGTCAGGCAGCCCTGGGCCGTGGGGCAGCACGGCCCCCAGCAGCACGGCTCCAGCCCACCTCAGCAGCAGCCATGTTGTTGTCAGGCAGGTGCAGTGCGCGCGCCCCGCCCCCACCGGCAGGGCCTGCCCGGGAGCACTGCGGATGGATGGATGGATGGATGGATAAATGGATGGATGGATGGATGGATAAATGGATGGATGGATGCATGGATGGACGGATGGATGGCTGCTGCTGGGAATAACCCACCACACCTCAGCACCGTGCCCACCCGTCTGCCACACACCCTGTCACAGATACTAAACTCGGGGAGAGCAGCCAGAGGAAGGCAACCAAGATGGGCCCCGGGGGGAACCTGTGTGAGGAGTGTCTGAGGTCACTGGGTCTGTTCAGCAGGGAGACCTCATGGCAGTCGACGACTTCCTCATGAGAGCAAGAGGAGAGGCAGGCACTGATCTCTTTTCTGCTGATGAGTGACAGGATCCAAGGGAATGGCCTGAAGTTGTATCAGGGGAAGTTCAGGCTGGGTATTAGGAAAAGGTTCTTCACCCAGAGGGTGGTTGGGCACTGGCACAGGCTCCCCAGGGCAGTGGTCACAGCACCAGCCTGACAGAGCTCAAGAAGTGTTTGGACACTGCTCTCAGGCACACGGTGTGACTCTTGGGGTGTCCTCTGCAGGGCCAGGGGCTGGACTTTGATGATCCTTGTGGGTGCCTTCCAACTCAGTTTATTCTGTGATTCTGTGTGAGAGCATGTGCTACATTTTGGTGTTCAGTTCCAGGATGACAGAAATGTAGGTAACTACCTAACATTTCAAACTGAGCACCAGACATGTGCATTGCACTTAAGTGAATGTTAATAAGGAGATTAAAAACCTGCCCAGTCTACAACAGTGCATTAGTGAAAACTGATTTTAGTTGCTTCTTTGAATACAATCTTACCTGGCCCATGTAACTGTTGGGTCCTGCTGAGATGAGTACACCAATCTTGTCCTTTAAGGAATGGTCAGAATGGTCAGAAGCCACAACGGGTCAGATCAAAAGCAAAGAGTTTTCTGTGTCCTGGACTCCTGGGGTCAAATATGCTTGTGCTGTTGGTTTTCATAGAAATCACACCCCCACGTCCTTCTCTCACTCTCTCTCTCCCCCTGCATCCTTCTCTCACTGTTATTAAAATCCCAGTTCTAGTATCAAAATACAAGCAAGCTGCCATTCACTAATAACTCATGTTTCAGTTCAGGTTTAAACCAAGTTCTGCAGCAATGCACAGCACATCAGTGCCTGCTGTGAGTCATGACACAGCCAAGGAACAACTGACCTGAGCAGACACATCAGTAACCGTAACTTGCATTTTTCCCTCTACCTCACATATTGGTCATCCACAGAGCCCAGTGCTGGAAAATGCATTTTATTTTAGGAACAGCTTTAATTCAACAGGAACCACAGAATGTTTATCTTCAAGCATATCAAAGAGACTCATTATCTTGACTACTTTAGTGAAAAAAGCATTCCTGGAATGGAAACCCAGAAGTTTGCACAAAAGTACGAACACAGGAAACAAACACTGTCCAACACCTAAAATTCTGTTATTTCAGTATTTTCAGATTGGCCTAGACTAACTGGTTGCAAGCATTGCCAAAGTACTCATGAGAACTGGTAGATTGCTTCCTGCCTATAGCTTCTTTTTTCCCCACCAGAAATCAACAACTTTGCTATATATTAGTTACATGGGAAGTAATGAAATTGCAGCAAACAAATTTATTGCACTGACAACCCTGAGAGTAGTCTTCCATGAGAGGAAGTTCTGATGGGGATTAAATAGTTATCTGTGCCCTTACTTGCACACTGGACATGTACAAATATTAAGGCAAATAAAGTCAACATGAATCAATTAGCAGTTCAAGCACTGAGTGGCTATTGAAAGTAAAATAGATTTAACTCTCCTTCATGTTAGAACCTGGAACAAATACTTTCATCAACCTTGAAGATTTGAAGGAAAAAGGTTTTGAGGTAACTCCAGGGAACCATTTCCACTGTAACATTTCTTTACAAAATACCTTCTAACAACAGCCCTTAATGTTACTCATACTCCCATCACTAACAACTCCTCCTGCGTGCTTCCCAAAAATAAAATCTACCATTGCACCCCGTTTTATTCTTCCTGAAAGCTACGATCTGCTGTCCCAAGGTGATCAGCCTTCCAGTGGAGTTTTCTCTGGGGTTACACCCCAAAGGTACAGATGCACAATCTGGCTTCAGCTTTTGGCCATCCAGCACTTTTTCAGGGGGTAAAAACATAAACCCTTCAAGCAATTACTTCCCTATAGAAAAACTTCAGAATGTTCTGTTTTGCAAAGAGTTGTAGCTCCTGTGAAATTCCCACCTTGTTTGCAAGGAAATTGCAGCTCTAAGCCCCCACAGCTTTTTGCATCCACCACAATGCATCCCAACTCCTCTCACAGGCCCCTCCTGCCCTTCCCTGGCACTACTTTCTCCCTCTCAGATCCACGTGCAAACAGCTGCAAATCTTTGCCACTCATCCTCACATATGTAGCAAGCCTACACAGAAAGCACCCACATAAAGTCTATTTTCTCCACTTCATTATAAACCCATCCTTGAGCTGGTGCCTTAACACTGTTCCCCAGATTCTTCCTTTTCTCAGGCTCTAAACAAAGTCCCAGTGTCTGGTTTTGCTTCCATTTCCTTCTGTGTCCTTCAAATTTCTCAGTTCCCACTTCTTGTTACACATTATGCTCATATTCCCTTTTAAACTGCTCCTTGGGGAAACTGGTCAGCACTGGAGAACTATGCACCGAATCCAAGTTACAAAAGAAGAGTAAATCATTTCAACACATAATTAAAACTCCTTTTAAGTCAAAAGTTACTGGAAAATTGCAACCCTTCAGGAGGTTATTAAATCTAATGCCAATTGTCTTTTGTTATTGCTTGTTTTCTTCCTAAGCACAGACAAATGAGGATATTTTAGCTGAGGTGAAAATAAAATAGGCGCTAAAAACTAATAAAATCAACTAATGCTATATTTTCATTTGTTCTAATTTTCATACCAAAAATATACATATATATAAGTATAAATGACAGAAATGCGTTACAATTCTGTTATGCAATCTTCACTAGCATTTCATCAGTCAATTCCATTTGACAATAATCAGAGTATTTTACAAATATTCTTGCAAACTACAAAAACCAGATTTGTCATCTGTATTCTATTCCAATTTTTAAAATTTGACCTTTTATCCCATCTTCTGAGCTATTCACTGCACTTCTGTGCAATGTGAATATAAAAAAAATATTGCTAATCTTCCCTCCCCTTTCCTTTTTGACAATATTTATAGTCATTCAAGTACAAAATACACAGAAAATAATTACTACCTTAACTCAAAGGCCTCAATTTACTGCCAGTTTCACATTTTAAACATTTGACTTTTTTTTAAGCTTTCATTCAGTCATGAATACTTCCCCAAGGAGAAAAATATTCAAGTGCATGCACTTGCTTCTCTAGAATGATCTGTTCTGAGATACAAAAATCACGGCCCCAGAACAATCTTCTTTTACAAGCTTAGTCTGTTATTAATACATTCATTCACTATGTACAAGCTATTAGTTAATAAATAACTTATGTCTTAAAATAACTGTAGTAGTTTTTACTAATTGAAAAGTTTAATATCAGGTTCCACCATTCTGTAGTCTTCAAAGTTGCATCCATATATAAATTAACATACAGAAAAATAAACCATTGTCTAAAAGACTGCACATCAAAATAGTACTTCCATGTCTGCTTTTAAAAGAATAGGTTTGTGGCTTTATTTATACAAATTGAAACTTTATAGGGACATAGACTCCTTAACCCAAGACTGTTAATGAAATAATTATTCAAAAATACGGTTTGTAACTAAGATTTCTGTACATTTTTGTACCTTTGCAGACCATTATATAGGCTTTACCATCAGGTTTTCAGTGCTGTGATATGCAGGTTTCAAATACTGCAAAGCATGTTTACAGACAGTAAGTATCTCAATTATAGTAGCAGTCATATTACGAAAATAATTTTGGCTCAAATTTCAAAGTATCTGGGTAGTATCCCTTTAAATCTGATATGCTATTGTAAGCATCACACCATCTGTACAGTTAACTTTTTGCTGACAACAAATTTTAAGAAATAGTGACACATCTGAGGTGTGATCTGGTTTTATGAACTAAAGAGCAGCTTTCCCAAAGTTTAAGACAAGTACAAAAACAAAATATTGCACAGATTAAAACACAATTGTTTACATTCTGACTTCAATACAGTACAACTTAACCGTGAATGTAAAGAATTACCAGTTTGTATTGTAAGTCCAATTATTTGTGCCAGAAGGTCAAACATAATTTTAAAATTAAAACTAGTATGTTTAAAACGTTTACTTGTTATAGGAATTCTAAACAAATTTTTAAAAAGCTTTTGGAATCACTTTTGAGAGTCTGTAACTCCCACAAACCAACATTAAAAGTTCTGAGCAATACAGGTCATTCAACCCAATATTCCCTCAAAAAGCTATCAGACAGTAAGCACATTGTGAAGTATACATTTTTATTTCACATTCCTAAAATAAGCTGTATTTACATATTATATAAATGTATGAAGTCTTAATATAAAATAGAAAACTGCATTGACTGAGGAAATCACACTCCATATGGAGTTACTTACTGAAGACCATTTTTAATGAAATTTTACAATAATTTATATAAATTATCTCTTCCAAATTAGATGATTTTTCTTCTTTTTACTAATTCACACAATTTTGATGACTTTACAAACAGTGGCGTACATTATAAACTTAAAAAAACAGTTACAGCATCTTCCGGCGCACAACTGGCTTTGGAAAATTAGAGAGTCTTTTTTTGTTCTTTCTTAGGGTCTTCCCTGCTGCTTCTGTAGCTTCTTTCTGTTTGGCTTTTGTTCCATCCACTGGACTTCCAAAAGGAGAGATGAATTTTATTTCGACTGGTGGAGGTGACCAAGAACCTTCTTTTGTGGCTCTGAAAAGAAGGATGGGCATCAAATCAATTTTTCATTACTAACAGTATTTAATTGAGGACAAAACAGACATGGAATTCCATAAACAATTCCAGAAAAAATGCATGGGCTTCTTTGAAGATAGAATCAAGGCAGAAAAGGTGCAAAAACAAAGTTCATTTTGCTTTCATTCCCTTTACTCATTGCCTGGCCGCTTCTCACCTTGTATGAGAAACTAAACCGGAAGAGTGTGGTTTCAGAAGGTGGAGTAAGATAACACATTGCAATGTCATCACTGCAATTAGTATCCACCTGCCCTTTTCTATTCCCTCCCTTTTCCATTTCCATTAGCAAATCAAACCCTTAAATGGGGAAAAGGTGCCTATTAGACTAGCAAGTTGGACATGCTGATGGAGTGAGAGAAGACCTGTACAACCAAGAGAGGAAGTAGTTAGGTACTTAACAGCTTAATCACCAGCACATTAAGAAATGCAAATAACTGTTCAAAACTTATTTCATACTTGCTTGCTTTCTTCATTTTTGATTTTGGAGTTCTACCTCTCTTCAATTTTTGCTTTCCCCCGGACTCTATGGATTTGGTATCCTCCTCCTCTTTAACTGGAAGCTCCTATGTTAAGACAACAAAAAATGTTACTCATGAACAAGTTCTCAGACTTCTAAGGAATAATACGATTTTTTTCATTAAGAAATCAAGTCAAAGTTATTTCCCAAAGTACCATCTGTTTGCAAAAACAAACCTTCCACATCAAATTATTTTACCACCCTGAAAATTAAAATTCTGAAATTAACAGATAACATAGCAAGTAAGTTTAAAGAGAGCCACTGTGCCTTTTGTTAAAGGCAAAACAGTATTTATCAATTCTTTATTTACATAGATTCCAAAATGACTTTTGTAGCAAGTTTTCATGGAGAAAATTTTTAGCTGATTCCTTTAAAGTTCTTTTTAGATATGTTTCCAATTAAAAAGGCAAAGAATTGCAAAGCACCGTCTCAAAAAATGGTACAGGATTAAAACCAAGAACATGGGACAACTGGAGTTTTTACTTACTGTTTCTTTCACAATTCGGGAAATGCTAGCTACATTTTTTCTCCTTGACCTCAAAAGAGGGGGTGAAAAGACAAACTGAGAAGACAAATCCGGGTCTAAATCCTTAAACTGCACAGGATGGTCTGTTTTTCCAGCTAAAACAACAACACATTGTTAGCATGCACATATGTTATACAGAAGGGACAGTATTATTAAATTACAGCTGAAAATTAAGAGTGCAATAGCTTCCAAAAATAAAGGCCCAATCAGCTTTATAAACACTCCATGCAAAGGCATTCTCCCCCCTAGTAACTGCCTCTTGGAATCTTTATCATTCTGTTACCAAAACCAGTGAAACAATACTAAGCCAGTGTAGTGATTTTACCTGCACCTACATAATCAAAGATAGTACACTCCAGAGGCAGTGACAGTCCTTACATCTCAAAAAAATGTATCATGTACTCTAATTAAGAGACTTCTGTGTACACTAATTTCACTGACAAAGTACACACTGATGAAAAAGAATCACATAATTAAACAGCTTGTTTGCAAGTTGCAGCTCATCTGAACTTGAAAACTGAACAGAATTTGGAAGTATACATGCTTTATTTCTCTGTTGGGGGAGAAGGGATGGCAATCACATATTCACAAATCTCTGGTTTTCAAAATCTGACAGAAATCAAGTTCCTTACAAAAATACATCTTAAATTTAATTTCACATCTTAGATCAGCTTCATAATCTGTTTCTACCAGAACTAAGGAGGCAGTCACACAGACTTCAGCCAGAAGGCGAACTGCCTCTTGGCAGATTTTTTCTTATATTCTTTACAGTACTGAAAGCCATCCTCACAGATTATTTTCTGTGGTTTAAAGAGGATATGCCCTATTTTGTGTATAAACATAGTGCATCCTACCTTCAAATTTCTTTGTCAGCTTAGTGAGAGGAGGAGAGAAAAGGAAAGCCTCATTTTCCTCAACAGACAGTTTCTGATGGATGGCAGTCCTGCGAGATCTGGTTCTTGTAACACGATCTGTCAGAGCTCTTGATGTTTGATCAGGTCCTGAGGGGTTTATGTCTTCCAGCAGCAAAGGACTGCCACCAGGTCCTTGGGGGGTCTCCTCAGACTTTGATCTCCTCTTCCTGCCTCGACGCCCTGTCCTTACCGTAGCCATGGGTGTGGTTGGCTCCTCGCTTGGCTCTGCAGGAGTTTGCTCATGAATATCCACTTTTTCTGGATTCTCGTGTGGCAGTTTTCTAGTTCTTCTCTTAGGAGTATCAAGGACTTCTACTTTCACACCTGAATGTATGTCTTCCTGAGAAGAGGTAGACTCTGGGTCTGCTAAGAGGTTTTGTGCCGCCTTCCTAGCACTTCTTCTAGGCGTGACAGGAAGTTTAAATTCTGTTTGAGGAAGTGATGATTTAGACACATCAAGATCAGAATTTTCTGAAACTTCTGATGAACTAATCTTTCTTCTTCTGCCTCTTTTACTTGGCACAGGTAAAAGGACTTGGTCACTAAGCTGCACCTGTTGATCCTTGATGGTATCTTCAGTAAACTGTAAATTAAAGCTTTTCAATTTTCTTGCACTTCTGCTGGGACTGACTGCTGTTTTTACTTTATGATCAGCATCAGTCTTGCCACCTTCTGGACTTCCAGCTGAGCTTTTTCCTCCTTTAGTCCTTTTGGAAGCAAAAGCAGGAACCATGCTGCCTTCATCAGGAGGCATTTCCTCATTAGCCTCTTCTTTGTGTTCAGATGCAGCTTCCTTTGCTCTCCTTAATCCTCTTCTGGGAGTTACAGGCCGTGTACTGTCAGATGAGGTTTGTCCATCAGAATGGCTGCTTTCTGTTTTTTCTAAATTAGACAGTTTAGGTTTCCTACCTCTCCTAGGAGTAACAGGCGTCACAGGTATTTGCTGCTCTTGAGCATTTTCCTCTGTTTGGAGACTGGGAGTCTCAGGTGCTTCTTTTGTTCGCCTGGTACTTCTCCGAGGAGACAGTCCAAACAGAGCTGGGCTGTCTGCCTTCAGCAGCTGCTGAGTACCTGCTGACAGAACACCTGGACTTCTACTCAGCTGTCCCCTTGTGCGTGTTCTTGGAGCAATGCCATAATGATGTCTGCTGGTTTCCTCTCCCACTGCTTCTAGCACAGGCGTTAAGGGAGCTTTTGCCTTCTGGAATCTAGTTACCTTTTTACCTATGGTTTCATGAATAGACTGTTCTACAACTTCAGATGTAAATTCTTTACTTCTCGTGTCTTTGATTACATCCAGCAAGTTCTCAGCAATGGCAACCTTAATAGGTTCAGGCACATATGGGAGTGACTCTGCAATATTTTGAGATTCCTGATCACCAGTTACAGTGGACACTGAGTTTGTAACATGTTCCTGGCTTTCAGTATTTCCTAAATTGGTCACAGGCTTTTCTTCTGTTGTTGTGTCATTGGGTTTAGAAGCATCTACTGATGTAGGGTCTCCCATCTCTGCTTCCCCTTCTTCTCCTTCCAAAACTAAGGTAAAATTACTCTGAGATAGAAAAAGGTCTCCATCTCCCTCAGCTGCATCACATTCACTATCTTTATTATCAGGCAAATCACATGCAAACTGTTGCTCTATATTTTCATAGTTATAATGAAGGTCTCTTGATGGATCTAGCTCACTATATGGTGATGTTTCAGGTGCTGGTTCTGAGGTATCTTCTATAACCTAAAGTTAAAAAACATCTGTTAAAGCTTTATTCAGTAGCAAACAGACTAAGTTCACACTGAGCTAGATGAAACTGAGGACAGTTCCCTTAAGATCACCCCTGAATGTGAAACATTGTGCTTCTGTACTACAGCTGAGAGCTTATGGATTTGAGGCACAGGGCTCAGAGCAGTTCCTGTGTACAATTCACATGCTCTGTGTCTGATATTTCTGTTCAGAACTGACCATTTGCCACTGCCCATGACCAGGAGCAGTTTTCCAACACAAGGTGTGTACACAACCAGCAGTGACCATCACATTGCAGTGCCCTCTGCACTGCTGCACAGCCAGAGTGACCCACTCTGCCTCCAACAGGGCAAAATACAATGGGGTTCCCAATGCTTACAGCTTCACTCATGACAGTTCTGACTGTAGCACTTAGACTAGCCAGGTATCACATCCAACAACTCAACATCGCACTTGGAGGAGTCACTTAGATTGCATGAGGTATCACATGCTTTCTAAATACCTCCATCTCTTGAAGAAGTATCTTGACACTAAACTGAGCTCATTACTGGGAATTCTGTTTGTGTTAAGAAGGAATAAACAGTAAAGGACCTAAGCACCTAAATAATTCTGAGTTTGGTTCCCACATCTTTTTGTTTGCAGTGGTTACCAGTACAAGGAAGCTGCACTCCTGTAACTTTCTTATTGTCTTTAACATTAAAACTATTTTTAAAGTAAAATAAAAAAGTTTGAATTCAAGTAAATCAAACTAATGCTGAGCTGTTTTAAAAAATAGTTTAGGCTTTTATTTTGGTTTTGTTTGCTCTCTAAGGCCTAAGTCTTGACAGGCTCCATTCATGTTATAGGAACAGAGAATGCAGAAGAGAAAAATGTATGTGCCCTTACAACACCGAGATTTCAAACCTGTGTTAAGCAGCTCAAGAAACAGAGACATTTTTGAGTCTCTCCTAACTGTCAGTAGAAGAGGTCTGTCCTCAATTTGCAAACTGTTTTCTATTTTGTAGAAACTGGGAAAATAGTTTACTTACATCAATTTCCTCAGCTTTTGGAGGATTATTAGAAACAGAGACTTCTTCAATTTCAGCTGCTTCAGGGTTACATTCTTCAGGTAAATCCACATGCTTGCCCTCAAGGCGATTTTCAAACGGAGTACTGGTCATGTCCTCACTGTCCAGGATACTTATCACAGCTAGAAGAGATTTATGTAATTTTACCTTAACCTTTATATAAATGACATAAGTTTAAGCAAGAAGAAGTTACAAAGCTAGTAAGAGCCAACAATATGGTTGTCCATCCTACCACAGATATTTGGCTTTCTCCAAAAACTAGAAATATTGTGCTGGTTTTGGCTGGGATAGTTAATTTTCTTCATAGTAGCTGGTACTGCTCTATTCTGGATTTGTACTAAAGGCAGAGTTGGTAGCAGGGATGTCTTAGCTACTGCTGAGCAGCACCCACATAGAGCCAAGAGCCACAGAGCCTGCTTCTCACACCATGCCAGCAGTGAGTGGGCTGGGGGTGCTCAAGGAGATGGGAAGGGACACAGCCAGGACAGCTGACCCCAACTGACATCCCATAAAATATGGCATCATGTTCAACATAAAAAGCAGGTGAAAGAAAGAAGAAGCAGGAGACATTTGAAGTTATGGTGTTTGTCTTCCCATGACACATCTTCCTGCTTTCCTGGAGATGGCTTAACACCTGCCTGACAATGGGAAGTGGTGAATGAATTCCTTGTTTTGCCTGACTTGCATCCAAGACTTCTGCTTTCCCTATTAAGGTGTCTTTATCTCCACCCATGAGTTTTCTCACCTTTAGCTCTCCAATTCTCTCCCCCATTCACCCAGGGGAAATGAGAGAGTGGCTGTGTGGGGCTTAGTTGTCAACTGGGTTTAAACTGTGACAACTATAGATCAGGTAAAGGATGCAGCCCCACAGCAAGAAAGAAGAAGGAGAAAATCAGCTGTCAAGTCCATAGCAGGGAAAAAAAGAAAAATGTGGTTGGAAAGGCACACTGGTACATAGTTGCTTCAGTTTGAATACTGAGGATGTATCATCTTTTAAAATAGTAAATCAAGCAGCAGATTCCACAGCACACAAATTGGTAGTGGTGTACAATATTAAAATAAATACTGATCTCTCCTTACAATACTTTAAGTTCTATCAGCACCTCAATATTTTGATCAAGAACGAAAAGATTCACTATGCACTTTCTACAAAGACTTTCTTTAAAAGGAGGGTATTCTCTCTAGTTTAATGAAAGTTAGCAGTAACATGCTACTACTATTTCAATCTGAGACACCTACAGTGGTATGGCAAACTACACATTTCACTTGAGGAGCTCTGCTACCTTAACACACAGAACATTTCCAACATACATTCACGGTCTGCCTCCGGGGATTCAGTGAGCTGTGGACTCGTTGCAACCAGTATGGCTTTTTCTTCTGATGAAGAGGTCATTTCAGACTCCTGGTAGGTTGTTTCACTTCATGAAAAGGAGGAGAGAAATTTATCATAAAGCTTGAAAACAAACCTTTAAGAAATTTACAAGTTACTTTCTCACTGTAAAATCTTCAAGTTTCAAACCACACAAAACCCAAGAAAAATTAGTAATTCCTCTATCAACATGTTCAATTTGTAATTCATCTTGTAACTCATTTTATGCAACAAATTAAGTACTTAATATTCTTTCCAGCTATCCAATAGTAGATAATAAAATAACAGAGGTGTATTACAGAATAATGTATTACTTGTCTTCTGCAGAAGAGGGTAACTACAATAACAGAGGTTCAGAACCAACTGAAAGTGGCGAAAGTCACCACTTGAAATGAAGGGTTCTCTCACTGCTGACATTCTGTCTTTACCACTCAGCGGTTGCGGCTTTTAAAGTACCTGGTGAGAAAACAGCTTCTCTTTCCATAAACAAATAGATGCCAGTTGAGCACACACAGAAAACAGAAATTAAGTGTAAAAAATACTGTCAGAAAGCATTCAAACTCCCAGACAAACCCATTGAAGTTGCAGCAATCTCAGGATTCATTTTTAACTACACAATTTTCAGATACTGTTCACAGTATCTGCTTAGTAACTCTCACAAGGTCTGTATGGGACTGTTGAATGAAGTCTTTATCATCATACTTTGGGGTCTGTAATAATTTGAGAAAAAAAAGGCTCAAATTGACAGCTAGTCAATGTGCATTACATTCATGCCAGATTACTTTTGGTCACAGACAGAATGGAATAAATAGGCCCTTACATATAAGAACACAGGAAAGAACTAATCCCAGGTCAAAATCAGTTTTCAAACACAGAAAAGCCAGCAGCTCTGTTGTGTGAACCCAAAGATGTATCTACTTCATAAGCTCACCCTTCAGTTCCAGTCCCAGAAGTTGCAGCCTCAGCAGCTTTAAACACCAACTTATGCTCAGGAAGGGTATGACATTCAGCATTTGATTCTTCCACAAATCCTATAAAAATGAAGAGATGGATGACTTCCCTGTTGCACTCAACATCACTTCTTTTAAACTGCTCATATGAGTTTAAAGTGATCCTTTATGCATTTCATCTAGGACAGGGACTTTAAAAAATAATGCTACCAAGACTTCAAATGCACAGATGGCCTGTGCTCTTCTTTGCAGTAGAACAAGAAGTCTGATGGATAATTTCAGTCAAACAATGTCAAAACTCCTGCAAATTAGAGAAGTACCCCTAAAACATAACCAGAATCCAAATTTTTAAACATATATCCCTTTCAAAATTCCCATACTGCTGCCCTTCAGGTGCAACTACACACAAAAAATGTCAGCCAAGGAAAGTATACATTCGTAAGGTCCAGGATACCTAAAAAAAGACTTAAAACATAGAGGTAATTTTCAAAGCCTAGGGCACTTGTGAAAACTCCTCATTAAGTGCTGCACTCATCAGTAATTCCATCTTTTGAAGTCATTTGAAAAATTCAGAAACTTAGGTTATCACAGGATGAAATGCACCTGCTACTTTTCTTCGTCCTGAAGGACTTGGTTGTTTCATCTGGAAAGGTTTATCCTCAACCATTTCACTTTCTTCCTCCTTCTCCAATTCTTGAACATCAATAGCTTCTTCAGTGGAAGAATTAGCTGGTTTAGCAGCTATAAAGATGACATCATCTTCAAAATCACCAGGGGATTTTGCATCATGATACTCCAAAGTAGTTTGGTCTGATCTGATAGAGAAGTTACTGTTTTCCTTGCTGACATCCATCTTCTCCAAATCATCTCCAGGTAAACTTTCTGAAGATTCCTGCAATTCAGCACGCTCATCCCCAGGATTGCTCAGAGTAAACAGAGTTGGTTTAGATCGACTTTCAGACCAAGCATCCTCCACCAAGCCACGATGATGCTCAGATGAAGCTCCAAATTGTGCTTTATCATCTTCTGTCACCTAAAAAAAAAAAGTTCAGATCAGCAACATGAGTCTGCTTTTTGTCAAAGCAAAACAAAAAAAAAAACCCCAACAAATACTGATATTTCTAGGTTACACATCCCCTTAGTGAGGCTGTAAAAAATTAATTCTCATTCTTGCATTATCTTAGATTTAAGGTTGAGTGTAAAAACTAATCACACTTTAGACTGCTTATTGAGTTTCCATGACATTGAAGAATTAAGATTAAATCAGTCTTGCTCATAATGTCACCTCAAGGCTCTTCACTGGGTTTACTAGCGTGTTTTCAGGAAGACAATGCTTTGCTGAATAAACTCCTAACTCAAGATTTCTCTATTTTATGCTTGGCCTTTCAACACATATGCACGATTAAATATGCTGGTGTTCAACTATGCCTGTGGCATGGAACAAGTAAAATAATCTGGCCACTACTAGTAAGAATTTCATACAAGAGAGAGCACACATTGTTAAAATTGAGTAACTCCTTGTAACATACACCAGCTATTCATACATGGGATGGCAGCACATGCCCCTGTTGTGCCCCTGATTTGGGTACATTATGCTGGCAACTGCCTGATGGGTGAACCACAGAATGCAGCTACACAGCTGCAGGAGCAGAAGGGACTGCAGCTCATCTGATGGACCCAAGTCATTTCAAAATGACATGAATGCTATCCCTGGTGCAGGGCAAGAAGCAGGCCCGAGAACTTTAGAGCTGGGAGAACAAAATACTACAGTTCTCTTCATCAGGAGTCTCTTTTGACCATCATTTAAGTAAACCCAACACTGCAAAAAGACAGGCTGAAAGTCAATGCATCTTTATGACTTCCGTTACTTTCCTAGCTGTTCAATTTGCAAAATTTAACAAACCCAAACAAGAGGCTTTGCATCTATATTCCTTACTTTTCTGCAACACTACTATTTGAAAAGGTACAGCTGAAAGCTGAACTAACATTCTGAACCAGAGGTCCTAACAACATCTGAATAAAACCCACCAAGGTCCCTGATGTTTGTTATGAATACGATCCTGCAAGAACACAATGTTACAGAAGGTCTAGCATAACACAATCTTTTTTTAAACCAATTCTGCCATTCTGACTCACAATCCAGATTCTCAGTACAAGGAGTTTCAAACTTTTAAGTCTAAATTAAATCACGGCATTATCTGCAAAACTCAGTAACTGTAGCTCAGCTTACCCCAACAGTCCACTTTGCATGTGAGCTCTCTTCCCTGAAAGATATCCTAGGTTCCTTTGCTCGTAGAGGAGGAGTAACTGATCGTCCTGGGGATGCAGAGGGAGTTGCTAGGGGTGTAGTGCGAAGGCTGGACCTGAGAATAGACTGAGGAGTAAACCCAGGAAAACCAGAAGATGGGGCCAAAACTTTAGCTCTCTAGGAAAAGAAATAAAAACACTTATATTAAGACCAGTTAAATCTTCAAAACAGAAGACTGCACTTAAACTACAAAAATCAAGTTAGCTTAAATTATGAACTGGGTTTATAGCAACAGAAAGTTTTGCCCATGCCCATGTTCTTCCAAAAACACCAGCATTTCAAAGATAAAAATGCATGCTTTTTTATTATTTCCCGTGGTTTGTCTTTGTAATGCTAACAAAACAGACGTTATTTTTCAAAATTACTTCTTCAGGAAATAAGGATATGATATCTTGATTTCTGCAAGGTTATCTCCTATCCCATTAATTTCTGCAATTCCTACACTGCTCTTATGAAAGGCACACAATTTCAACTTTACTCTGCACAACAGCGTTTTCAGTCGCTGCATCCTGACAGCAATTCTGCAAAGCAACAGCCACAGATTTTTTTTTCACTAATTAATCAGATGCACACAAGAGGAAGTGACACTGCTGCAGAAATACCTACACATCTACATGTAGAAGCATTCAGCTGTTCTTATCTCAGATTATTTTACAGTATTGAAAGGGTTTCAAAAGAGGAGGATGAAGCTAGTTCATTGGTATGGGACTTCATAAGAAGGTGGAATAATGGAATTGTTCCAACAATGAAAAAAAATTTAGTTCACAAAGCTATGGGACAAGTTGTGCACTGCAATCAGCTGAGAACTAAAGTTTCCTGTTAAAAAAGGCTGTGTATACAATAACTACATGCATACTGAAAATAACATTCCAGAAGCATTTCTACTAAATAATTTGGTAATTTCACTTTAAACAAACCTCATAAGTTTTTCATTTGGTTGGCTGCTACTGACTTTTTAAAACACAAACCTTGACCACAAGAGGAGTTTCCAGTAAATTCAACTCTGATGCTCTGGGCAGGTTCTTTTGGGAGCTGGGGCGATGTGTGTTTGGTCTCAGGGGGCTGGATGCCACAAAAGGAGCAGAAGCCGTGCACGGGGGCTGCCGGCTCTCGTCCTGTGCCACAGAGCGGGAAGGAACAGGACGAACCACCAAATCCAGCAGCCTGTGAAAATGCACAATTTAAACAAGGAACATCAGTAAAGAAATGAAAAAAGCGTGCTGTGATCATCACAGATGATGCAGAACAAAAACACTGGATGAACAAGAAATACAACCTCACTGCTGGGGTGATCTATCAGTCCCACAAACAAGTGACAGGCACTTTGGGGCATTTTTTCATTATTTCTTTACATTTCATACCTCATTTCTAAATCCCTATCTCTGACATAAGAATACCCCAGTTTAAGTTGCACAAGGAACCTAGGTCTCAGCAGTGGAGAAAACTCATCTCCATTTCAATGTAGGGACCATTTCAAATTGTCCACCTACAACTGTCCCTAAGTTGATTTTTTCTTTGAGATACAAAACTAAATGCAACTGAATCCTTGGTAAACCAAAAAAGCATACACACATGCACATGTATATATATACATGATAATCAACAGCATTTTGAAATATTTTGTAGATCTACTATACCTTGAACACTTTTGAGAAAGTTTTGTAATAGGTGTCCCAAGAAATGCATCAGGCAACTCTGCACCAGGGAGAGGACGTGTACTGACTGCTGGCTCTGTAGTTCTAGGACTAGAAGGAAAACAAAAAGGCAACTGATTTTCATTCCTTTAAAGTCCAGCCATATCAGAATTAAAGTTTATTTAACCACCTCCCATGCAGGACAATCATCTGACAATTATGAGCCTCTTCTCCACTCTTTGTAATTGTGCTTATTTTTAAATAGCAAGCAGAACTGGTAAAAGGTTACTATGTGATCACACAAACAAGTCTATAAAAGTCAGTACACCAACAGCTTCAAGGTAGTGACAAACAGTTTGAGTTTCAGCTGTCATAAACACTGTAAACACATTTGCAATAATGCAAATACATGTATTTGTATAGAGAAGATTATCATAGCAGAAAAACTCTTCAAACTCTGCTTATGATGAATTGATTCTTAGATGTTATATACTGTATGTGCAAAAAAGCAAAACAAAGCTTTATTCATGTCCACCTTCCCACCAAAAAACTAAAACAATTCAAATTGAGTTCTCCTTCTCTCCCCCTACCACTCACTCATTCTCTCTCCACCTCCCTCTCCAAACATATAGCTCAAGACAAACTTTTATAAAAGGCTTACCTTTCATATTGTGAGATATTTTTTTTCTGCTCATTTCCTAACCATACTTCTCCAATTTTGGACAACACTTTACTGATGAAAGTTGCTCTTGTATGCACATTTCCTGCATT
>VWYO01027368.1:0-11506 GCA_013400275.1 Rhadina sibilatrix | reverse complement strand
TTCCCCGGGATTTTGGTTAGGAAGGCAAGGATGCTTCAAAGTGAAGGGGAACCAGAAACCTCCAGGTGTTTCCTGTCTCTAAAACGATGTTTAGGTTTCATGTGTCAGTAATTACACACACTCGGGCGGTGTTTAATGCCAGCGCTGACGGATGCTCTGTAATCCTATGGAGGGAGAAACACGTTTGTTTTCGGAGGCTAACTGCACACAATCTGTTATTGTCTGATGTTGAATACTTGGAGGGCTGGTGCCTTTCAGCGCCGAGCACAAAAGCCAGGCCTCCCTGACAATAACCCCATTAATCAGGCTTCCCCAGCCGCAAACCCCAGACCCCTTTGTAGGGCCAGCCTTGCCAGGATTCCAGAGTGAAAAACCTCCCGCCGATCTCCCGCTCTTTCATTCCTGCTCCGCTTGGTTCAGACAGGAAAATAGCTTCCCAGTCCAGCTCCCACTGCTTGAGCTGCATCTCCACACGTTTCTTTTAAACCAACCGGCAGCTTATGGTGGGAAGGAGAAGCAGCTGCGCCTTGCTGGGAGCAGGGGAACTTCATTTCCAGAGGATTCAGCTCCTTTTGTTTTCCACAAGAGCTGTTGAGTGCTCAGAGCTTTAAAAAAAAAATAAAAAAAATACAGCCACTCATTCAGGCTCCTGAAACACGGATTGAGGGGAGAGGTGCTCTGCAGGCTCTGCAGAGCTGGGAGCAGGAACCAGGATCCCCCAGAGCCCCACTGGCTGCTGTGCCTGGCTACAAACTCCCGTGGCAGCTGCAGTCTGGGTGGGCAGCTCGAGTTTTCATCCCTGTTTGGAGTCCTCAGCTGTGCCCAACTCCCCACCTCCTCTGAGGGGGTGGGAATGGCAGAAGGAGAGGACACAGACTCGAGCTGTGCCGAGGGAAGTTCAGGTTTGACGTTGGGGGGAAAAAAAAATCTTCGCTGAAGGAGTGACTGGCCAGGGCTACAGCCAAGGTGGGCCCAAAATGGGCACAGAATGGACACAAAATGGGCACAGAATGGGCACAGAATGGACCCAAAATGGGCACAGAATGGGCGTAGAATGGACCCAAAATGGACCCAAAATGGGCACAGAATGGACACAAAATGGACCCAAAATGGGCACAGAATGGGCACAGAATGGACACAAAATGGACCCAAAATGGACACAAAATGGACACAAAATGGTCACAAAATGGACAAACGGTCACCAGGTCTGACCCTTTGATCAGCTCTGGTCCATTTGCACATTGGGGTTGAATTGTCCCATTCCAGCTGCAGGTTCTGCAGTCCCATCCTTCTTGTTCCTCCCTCCAGCCCCCCTTGTTTGTGCTTTGGGGCCTGAACACTTGTCCCAGCTGTGCTTGGGGTGCAGCAGGAACAGGATTTGTTTTGTGTCCCTGCTGTGTGCAGAGCTGAGTGAGCCTGAGTGTGAGCTCAGAGCTGCAGCCCTGGGCAGCACAGAACCTGAAACACAGCAGAGCTCAGACTGGAGGCCTCAGCCTGGCTGAGAAGGGGGTTTGAGGAGAGCAGAGGCTGTTCCAGGAGTGGGGATGTGCAGTGTCTCCTCTCAGGGCAGGAGAGGCCACGGGTTTGTGGTGCTCCCAGGGGAGAAGGGCCCTCCACAACGATTTAAAGCACTTTGGGAAAAGCCAAAACAGGCCAGAGGAGCCAACCAAAGTCAGACTGCAGCTGGACCCTCGGGTCTGGAGCAGTCTGTGACCTTGGCCTCATCCAGGCTGTATTTTCCTCCTGAAGTCAGTCCCTGCCTGTCCTTGAGGGGCACTTTCTCAATGGAGAGAAGACTCCTCTGAGCTGGCAGCCCAAATAAACCTAATTGTTGCATTGTGGCTGAGCAACTCCCAAAGTTGCCAGTAACAGCTATCTCAGACCATCACAATCAACATAATTTTAGCCTTAATTGCTAAGTGTTGCTGCAGAAAGGCTGGTTGTCTTTCTGCTCCAAGTCCTCACAGTTTGCTCTCCCAGGTTTCAAGATGCAGCGAAAGTTTTTTGGGGTTGATTTTTTTTCCTTTTTTTTTTCTTCTTTTTTTTCTTCACGCCACGTTTCAAATGCTTCATTGTCAAACTGGTTAAAAGCCCTTATTTATAAAACGTGTGCGTCTCTTTCAGCTTAACTGAAAAGGCATTAAAATAACTGCAGCTGTGGAAAGAATAATTACAGCGAGATTTTGTCAAGGACTCTCTTGTCTGATGTTGCCATCTGTGACATGGTGAATGCAAAGATCATTTGAAACATAGGCGGTTAATGTAGAGAATAATCTCAGAGCTTTCGATATTTATGGTGAATTATTTAACTTTATTGTTTGGTTTTATGGCCTCATTATTCTGTGTCGTAAGGATCTCTGCTATTTTATTTTTAAAGTTTTTTTTTTTTTTTGGTGTTGTTCTGCACTTCGATTTCCACTTTGGGAAGAAAAGAACCCTGCAGTAAAGGCAGCACTTCACACATTTCAGAAATGTTTCAAGGAGACATCACACTAATCAGATTATTTTCATGCACCTCAGTATCATCCTTGATGCATTAAAAAAATAAAAAAAAAAATCTGCAGAGAAAGATCTTCTTATTGACCAGGTGTTAATAGTCAGTCCTTCAGGCATGGGCAGCGACAGGGGCTGGCAAACACGACACTGTTGCATTAATTTTCTCCTGCCTCTCAGAATATTGTCTCCGAGACTCCCTCTGAGAGGACACGGCTGCATTATTCCCTCCAACAGCCCCTGGGCGGCCAAATGAGGAACAGACTGAGGCACTGGAGATGAGTAATTGGCTGCCAGAGACACAGAGAGGGGGACTTGGCTTCCTGGGGGCTGGCTGGCTGTCCCAGGGCTGCTGCTGGAGCCAGGCTGCTGTGCTCCTTCATCAAAGGAGGGCAGGGCCAGGCTGGGGCAGCTCCTGCCCCGCACTGCCAGGCTCCCAGGGGCTCCAGCTGCCTGTGCCCCAGGCCAGTCTGTCCCAGGTCAGTGTGCCCCAGGCCAGTCTGTCCCAGGTCAGTCTGTCCCAGGCCAGTCTGTCCCAGGTCAGTCTGTCCCAGGTCAGTGTGTCCCAGGTCAGTGTGTCCCAGGCCAGTCTGTCCCAGGTCAGTCTGTCCTGTGTCACCTGCAGGTCCTGCCCCCAGCAGGATGGGGAAATCACCCCTGGGAGCCTTGGCTTCACATGCCCAGGGTGCAGCTCCTCCCCTGGGCTCAGAGCAAGGTGTGAGCACCTCCAGGGAGGAGACTGTGCTGGGCTGAGGGCTGATACCCAAAAACAGAGGGCAGACAGAATTAAAGGAATAAAAAGCAGTTCTGGTTATGGAAGGGCCTGCAGGTGCATCCAGGGCAGGCAAAGCCCCCCAGGGGCTGCACCCAAAATGGACAATGGGTCACGAGGTGCACACTTTGATCACTTTGGGCCATTTGCACATTGGGGGTTCATCTCCCAATTCCAGCTCCAGGTAATGAACTCACTGACCCCAAGTTTGCTCCTCCCCCCCCAAAAACAGAACTTGGGAGGGATCAGGAGGCACCTGGCTGCCCCTGCAGAGGAGTCTCCTCCCAGCAGCCTGCCTCCTGCAGCAGCTGTGCCCCCTGCAGCTGCTCAGCATCTGCATCTCTGGCTGCCTCTGTGCCAGGGAGGCACCACAGCCCAGAACTGCTCCACCTTCTCGTGGATCCCTGGGAAGGGGCAGAGCTGCTGCAGCCAGGAGCTCTGCCCTGCAGGAGGTGGCTGTGGGCAGCTCTGCAAACCATCTGGGGGAGCTGAGATGCTGCAGGAGGTGGGAGGGGAAGGTCAGGAGCCTGCGGTGCACAGGCTGCAGACACCTGGGCAGGGTTGGCAAATCCACCTTCTGTGGGCTTCCTAAAGGGGAACCAAACTGGGAACAAAGGTGTGGGTCAGGGACTAGCAGAGAAGAAACCAGGTAACATCCATTTTCCCATCTGTAAAACAGCCCTGGGGCAACTCCCTGTTTGCCCTCAGCCACCCAGGGGCACAAGAATCCCTCGGGAGGTTCTCCTGAGCCTCACTTCCCACCTCAGGCTGTACAGGAGGCTTTGCCACATTTAGCTCCATCTTTCACATTCCTGTACCTAAAATTAGACCCTGTGCTCCAGCCCTGCACTCCCGGAGTTCCCAGCTCTGGGGAGGTCGATGTGCAAACGTCTGCAAGCACATGAAGAAATATTTAAAGAGCAACATTTGCAGACCCCTGGAAGCCAGACACTGCCAGGTGTTCCTTTATTTAGAGGGAAAAATAAATTTGGGTAATTGGTCTATCCCCGGTGACTTGCTTTGCAAAGCAATGCAGCTCATTTTGGAAACAAATGAAGCAAAAGGATTTCAGAGCTGGTGGAACACAGGCAGTAGTCAGGACAAAAGAGTTCCCCACTAGGGACTTTTCCTTCCCTCTGAGCAGGGGTGGTTTCTGAGCAGTAGGGTGGCAGAGAGTGAGGGCTCCCTGTCCAGCTCAGCCCCAGGTGCAGCAGGAACCTGGACCTGGAGGGCTCAAGTCTCCCCAAAAACCCCCAGTGGGAACAGGAAAACACTGGAGCTCCAAGACAGCCTCAGTATGGACAGCAGGAGGATCATCTTTGGGATTCCTGGCTCCTCAGAGTCTGCCTGTTCAGGTGATGGGGATGTAAAGGCCCCAGAGATCTCTCCATGCAGTGATGGGCTCACCCAGTCTGCATTTCTCCTCCTCTGCACCGTTCAGGACACGTGAGGTGAAAGATTTGCCCAGGTGGACAGATGGACACAGGAGCCAGGAGTCAGCCAGCCAGCCCCAAATCCACCCTTGAAATCCCAGCTGGCCAGAGTGAAGCTCTGCCCCACATCCACCTGCAGTGGGGCAGGGGGACAGGGAGGTGCAGGAGGCTCAGGCTCTGCCCAGGGGCATTTCCAGCAGGAGCACGGGGGGTGAGCAGGGCAGTGCTGGCAGAATCAGGCACGGGCACAGCACTGTGCCACCTCTGCCTCCCTGCCCCAGCTGTGCACACAGGATTCCCAACACCTCACCACAGCCAGGGAACCCGTGCCAGCACAAACTGGGGCTGCTGGCCCAGTCACCAGCAAAAACAGGCAGGAAGAGCCCTGCACTCACTTGTAAGCAAAGAGTCCTCGTGCTCTTTGGTTTCTTTTCCTCTGGCTCTCAGAGCTGTTGACTCAAATTAACATTCATAATGCAGAAGCCATTGGAACATGCCTTCCAGACACACAGACATTCCTGTTATGGTCAGGATTAATCACAAGGGATAATTAGAGTATTAAATGAAATAATTGTAACATTATGACTCTAATGACCAAACTCGTGGATATTAGCTTCGGAGAAAAGACAAATAGAGGAAGCAGAGAAGTTTTGATGGATGCCTGTAGCTGCATTCTTTCACTTTGTGTTTTTGCTTTAAAACTCCCAAACCTCTCCCACACGGAGACAAATCCCTGTGGTCTGAAGGGGCCAGGTGGGGTGGGAGCCATGGGGCTGGTGGCATGAGGGGCTCCTGCAGAACATCCACGAGGTCTGCAGCTGCAGAGAGCTGAGCAGCCCAGGGCCAGGGAGTGCTGAGGTGACGTTGTTAGAGATCACAACCACACTGGCTCTGATTCAGAAGGCTGACATTGATTTTGTTTATTTTGGGAAATTTTTTTTTATTATTTTTAAATTTTTTTTATTTTATATTTTTATTTTTTTATTATTATTAAATTTTTTATTTTTTATTATTTTCCACTCAATGGGTGGAAGAAAGACAAACGTCTTCAGTCACATTGGTCAGAGCAGAGGGACAGCAAGGAGAAGTCCCTCCCAGGGAAAGGAATGCAAACAAAGGTCACAGTCAGGAAAACGTGTCTCTGGTTGGCAGAAAACTCTCTGGGAAAAGAGTTTAGAGAAACCCAAACACCTCAGGCACCAACCAGGGCTGCAGTGAGGACCCTGATTGCCCCTGCACCAAAAAGCCCCAGGGCTGAGCACCCTGGAGGGGACTCAGGGCTGCTGGGATGGTGAAGCTGGTGCCTGCAGAGGGATTTGCTTGTGTGGCAGTGCTCCTGCTCTGCTCTGCTCCTGCCAGCTGGGAAATGCCTGGCAGGCCCAGCTGCAGGCCAGCTCTGAGCTCAGCCAGCTCAGCTCTGTGGGACACCAGGCTCTGGGAGCATCTCCAGCCCCCAGAGGTCACCTCCTGGGAGAGGATGGAGATTTCCTCTGCCTGGAGGATGTGATTATTGCATCTGACAGAGCCCTGAGTGCAGCCAGGCTCAGCGTGTCCCACAGGACAGCTGCTGCTCTCCAGGGATCCAAACCCTGCTGGGTCAGGGCTCCTCGGAGCCCGGGAGGTTCCTGAGGCACTCATGTGTGCTCAGCCTCTCTCCCGTGTTCTGTGAAGGAATAAATGAATTCATTAAAGAATTATGCAATTGCAAATGTTTAAAAATACCGAGGCCGTGCGTTTCTGGGAGCCTACACAGCACAGGCCTGCGAGGGGCTGGCTGGGGATTGGCACATCTCCTCACAGGGAAGGAACAGAAAGTGCTGCTGGGAGCACAAACCCAGTGCTCTGCACACACTCAGCACAGGCAGGGCACTGAAAATGCAACGAGATCTAAAACACACAGACTAAGCAATTATTTCATCTTTCCAACAAGCAGTGTTAATGCTAGATAATAAATTGGGATTTTTATCGTATGATCCCCGGGTGATTTCGAGCACAGCCAGATTTATATTAAATATTGAGTGTTCCCTCTCTCAGGCAACAAAGCAGAGAGTTCCTTTTGGTCCCTGGAAGCAGCTCCCACGACCTGGGGAAGGAATAATATCAGCGTGAACTTATAACATGCCATACTCCATATACAGCCTGGGGCCTGCACTTGCACTCCAGGTGTGCCAGTCACAGGCTTTGTCCCAAAAAGAGGCAAGAACTGGGGAGCAGTTACACACCCGTGGATGCTGCACACCTCTGGGCTCCCGTGGGCCACACACCCCACATCCTCCCCTGCTGATGCCTCAGGTTTCAGCTCTCACAGTTTCAGGGTCTGTGCTGCCCAAGGATGCAGTTCTGAGCCTCACCTTCAGTGCCACTCAGCTCTTCACAGAACAAGCAGACAAAACAAATCTTTTCCTGCTGAGGGCCAAGGACAACTTTCAGCCCAAAAAGCACCAACAAGGGTGGGCTGAAGGGAGGAACAAGGAGGATGGGACCTCACAACCTGGAGCTGGAATTGGACAATTAAACCCCAATGTGCAAATGGACCAAAACTGATAAAAATGTAAACTCTGGTGATCAGGGAGCCATTCTGTGTGGCCATTCCTGACCCACTCTGGGTGCAGCCTTGGTCAGGCTCCTGTAACACCCAGGGTGGGTCCTGGAAACCTTTTAATAAATCTCTACTTTACTCTCCAGCTCTCTCCAACCTCTGTCTCAGGTCAGCCTTCCTAAGGCATCACTGCACACCCCTGCAACAGTGATGTGCCATTCTTGGCTCCCCTGCCTGAGGAATACATTACACCACTTTAATTCCAATATTTCCTCCTACCATTAAATGATAAGAATTTTTTTATTATTATTTTTTTTTTTGCGGAGTTCTGACAAAGCAGTCAAAATCCAGTTGCAAACGCTCTGCTGTTTATTGATAGCTCCATAATACAGGCGAGGTAGGATGCCAGACAGCTGCATTTCCTGGCATTTAAAAAGAATTCACTGTAATGTATTGTAATGCATTAGCATAATAATTGGTAAGCATTCGCAGATGAATAGTTTACTGACTGATAGATTTTGTACAGAAACTGTGAAGGTTACGCGGAGGGTGAAAACATTTCACTGTGTCAATGAACATACTTAATTTCTCTGGAAGTGCCATTGAAATGGTGCGGCGCGGGGGCATTAGCATGACAAAGGCACCCCGAGCGGGTCTGTGCGCTGCCGGGGAGCGCTGCCCTGCCCGGCTCCGGAGGGTCCCGGGGGAGATGCGCCTGGGAGCCCCCCAAAGGCGGCCCCGACACGGGCCGGGGCTGCGGCTGCTCCTGTGTCAGCCCTTCTCTTCTTCTGTCCTTCTGCCTCCTGTCCCTGCCCTTCTCTTCTCCTGTCCTTCTCTTCTCTTCTTCTGTCCCTGCCCTTCTCTTCTTCTGTCCCTGCCCTTCTCTTCTCCTGCCCTTCTCCCTCCTGTCCCTGCCCCTCTCTTCTTCTGTCCCTGCCCTTCTCTTCTCCTGTCCCTGCCCNCCCTGCCCTTCTCTTCTCCTGTCCCAGCCCTTCTCTTCTCCTGCCCTTCTCCCTCCTATCCCTGCCCTTCTCCCTCCTATCCCTGCCCTTCTTTTCTCCTGTCCCTGCTCCTCTCTTCTGTCCCAGCCCTTCTCTCTCCTGTCCTTCTCCCTCCTGTCCCTGCCCCTCTCTTCTCCTGTCCCAGCCCTTCTCCTGTCCCTGCCCTTCTCCTGTCCCAGCCCTTTTCACTCCCTGTCCCTGCCCTTCTCCCTCCTAATGCACAAACATCATCCCAGCCCGGGAGCTCTCAAAAGCCTTGCACTAACTCCCAAGTTTTCTGGGTCATCTGAGGTCCTGGGCACGAACAGACCTCACCTGGGTCCCCCGGAGAAATGCTGGTTTCTGAATAATTCACAGCCTTTGGCTGCTGCCTGGGTCTCCTCCCTGTTGTACCACGGGCTGTGGCAGTGACAGCTCTGCAATTCACTCAGAGAAAACCAAAAAGCCCATGGGAGGGGACAGAGCTGAATTCTTTTGGACGGGAAGTTTATGGAGAGCATTTTAAATCAGATTTTCACTTGCTATTGTATATGTTAATCCCACTGTCATCTAGAATAAACTGGGGAAAACTGATGTGAGGAGGGATGAGACATTCCAGCCTGGCAGGAGACAAAGATTTTGTCTCCACTGGCACTGGGTGGTGGGAGATCAGACACAGACCTGGCCTGCTGGGGGATCCCAAACTGTTTTGCCACACAGTTCATGTTCCTCTCCAGAGCTGCAATATGGGATTTCCTTAAAACCAAAGGAGCTTTTTGATAAACCCAAAAATATCTTCTTCATCATTACCATCTGACCTGTGGTTTGTACCAGAAACAAACAGATTTTCAGTGGTTTAGGATTTCACCTGAAAGCCTCGTGGGCAGGTACAGTTGGGCGGGTACCTCAGGAACTGTGGTACAGCTCAGCTTCATTTCTCCCAGAAATGATGGAAGGATGAATCCAACCTTATTTATAGGGATCCTTGATCTTAACATTTGTGGCTTTCGTTTTTCCTCCCCGGGAAGTTTCCTGTGGCATAAGGGAGGAAGCTGCAAAGAGGATTTGTACTTTACTTCAACATTTGTCATCAACAAGACGCCTTTCTGTAGATTTTTTAAAAGCCACTTTAAAACACGAAACACACGGGATATAAATAATGGATTAAGAAAATCCTCCTAGACGTAAGAATATGTAATTTCTAGAAGAGGTTCCTTATTTAAGAACAGGAATATTCAGGATTTTGGGGGAAAGAAAGGCCCTGATGAGGAGTCGGCAGACAGACAGCTCCATCCCAACCAGACCCTTCCATGTCTTGCCTAGAAAAAGGCACATTTAACAATTAAACAACTCTTCCTCTTGGTATTTTAATTGTGAATCTTCTTCCTGACGAGCCGTACACAAACATGACCCGTTTGACTCCCTGAGCCTAACTGGAAATAAGGAAATGGAAACGCAGTTTATAGTAACAGATTTCTTCTGGCTTTGCAGCTGCAATGTGTTTCATTAACACTTCTGCAGCAATTTGCACTATTAGGGAGAGAAAATGTTCCACCGTGGAGTGTCAGGATGGTGTCAGCAGCCACTGCCTCCCACGGGGAGTGGGGGGCTGTGGGATGGAGGCCTCTGGGCAGACACCCCACCACTGTGGCTCCACTGATGCTTTTGTATTTTCCATCTGTTTGTAACCCTGCAATTCCTCAGGGTGTGACTCCAAACCCCACACACAGGGTCAGCTGCTGCTTCCCCACTTTGCTCAGACACAACAATTCCTCCCCAGGCCTGGCAATCAAGGACACCTCACTGCCTCAGGGCCCCAGAGATGGAAACAAAAGGGAGCTGGGGGCAGCAAACTTGGGCTCAATGAGTTCATTACCTGGAGCTGGAATTGGGAGATGAACCCCCAATGTGCAAATGGCCCAAAGTGATCAAAGTGTGCACCTTGTGTTGGTGCCTGAGATGTTTGGGTTTCTCTGAAACTCTTTTCCCACAGAGTTTTCTGCCAACCACAGACACGTTTTCCTGACTGTGACTTTTGTTTGCATCCCTTTCCTGGGAGGGACTTCTCCTTGCTGTCCCTCTGCTCTGACCAATGTGATGGAAGAAGTTTGTGTTTCTTCCACCCATCGGGTTGTTCTCTGTAGAACAGCATAAAAGGGAAGAAATCAGAAACAAACAGAGTCATTGTCAGCCCTCTGAGTTGTGATCTTTAACAGCATCACCGTGACCCATTGTCCGTCCTGGGTACAGCCCCTGGGGGGCTTTCCCTGCCCTGGATGCCCCTGGAGCTCTCCCAGTCTGGGTTTGCTGGGGCTCTGGGGGAACTGGGGCCTTCCCACGGGGCAGGAGGCATCACGGTTTGCTTGAGAGCAGCTATCAAATGGCATTTTTTTTTTAGCTGAGGACTGGCTTGGGGAAAGGGCTCGATGGCAAATAGAGGAGGAACAAAAAGCAAGTGGCCAAAAGGAGTCCTGGAGTGCTCAGGGTGGGAGCTCAGGGTGGCTCAGGGTGTGTGAAGGGACTGCAGCTCCAGAGGGAAAAACACATCCCGACACCAAACACTCATTACATTCTACTTCTGGCTCTTTAAAGGAATTCTATTCTTTATTTCTGTTGGGATATGTTTAATAATTAGCTGAAGAGAAAGCTAGCAGCAGATGGAGGCTTTCCTGGGGACGATTTCGGTGCTGAATGTTTCATGATGTACAAATGCAACTCGCAGCCCTTTGCTTCAGACAGAAGGGGGCTTGCAGAAAACGTGGGAGGCGGCAGTTTTTTTATTTTTTATTTTTTATTTTAATCAAGGCTGTTTGTTTAGCAAATAAAACGCGCTTTATTAAAAACACTAATTTTTAAGTCGTCCTGAGGAGCACGTTAAAATCCACGTGAACATCTCCGTGCTTCACCCCAGATGAGAGCAGATCATTCCCACAAATGAGAACGATCCCTGGACGATGCAGGCAGAATCCTGAGTGCAGCTGGGAGGGGGTTTGCCTGTGACAGCAGCACTTTCCTCCTGGCAGGAAACCCCTGCCATTCCAGGGGAGCTTGGCACTTCTTCCAACTTTAAACACAAGGCTCATAATATCTTGCATTCAGACAAAGGCCCCTGGTGGGGTGGTCTTTGCTCCAGGCTGGACTCATCGCTCCTGAACAGAAAATATGATTCCAAAGATTCATTTTTGATTAGAGGAGGGCAGAGCATGCAGGACCAAGCCTCAGTAAAGGTGTGTGAAAGGTGCCCAAACCTAGGAAAAATCCCACTCTTTTCACTCCATTGCTTCAGAGT
>VWYO01027366.1:8638-42884 GCA_013400275.1 Rhadina sibilatrix | reverse complement strand
GGACACTATATAGCTGGGAAAAAACCACATGACCTCCCTCTTCATCCTCACCCCCTCTCTGGCCTGGGGTGGGGAAAATAAAATGGATTCTCGAGCTTAAGAAAGAGACCTGTCTCGTTTGTTTCCCTGCCAGCGGCTGAACCTCCCTGGACACGATGCTCACTGTTGCATCACGCGCTGCAACAGTGTACATTGAAACTTGAAGTTCCTGGAGTTTATACATGTGCCCAAAGCTGATCAGAACTCAGTTGCCAGCTGATACAGTAATTCTGGATCAAATATTAACTCAGCACTCCTTAGGAACACATACCAAGAGTTTGCATAATCATTCATTGTTGAAAACATGGAAAGGAAAGGAAACACAACATATATTCAAGACGATGATTTCTTTATTTTATGTGACAAATATTTAAAATCATCTTATGTGAAAAAAGATATCTTGAGGTCAAAAGGTATCAGGTTGCCAAGAATGTGGAAAGTGAGCTTGTAGTGAGCTTTAGTAAATTAAAATTCTCAGAAAGAAGGGAACTTATATAGAAGGGCATTTATTGTAGTGAAGGGGAGAGAAAAAGCAACTTGAAAGGCTTGCCTTTNAAGGTGGTTAAACATTTTCCACTGATAGGAGATTTCCTGTGGATTTGCTTTTCTTTTTTTTGTGACTTTTTTTTTTTTTTTTTTTGTTATAATGAGGTAGTTATTTTAAAATGGATTGTTCTGTAGTTCTCCTTTTTCTTTAATTTGCTACTAAAAACCTGCTGGAAGTATTTTACCTCCCTTTCACAGTTCACAGAAAGTGAGTTCAGTCAGTGTCACTGTAAATCACTTGCTTGCCAATTCCTAACACTTAAATTTGTCTTTTCTAGTACAGTCTACTTTTTCCCTTTGGTTTTTCTGACAATTTTTAATTCATCACAATGTTTCAATACTTACACCATTACATATGTCATGTGTGCAAGGGTAAGTCCTGTACCATGCTTCTAGCTTTGACAAGGAGAACTGATGCAAAATATATTTTATGTATTGTCTGTTTGCTTTTTGGTGTGTTTTTATTTAAATTTCTTCAAGTGTTCTTTTTCAAACTTTAAGATTTCATAACATTACATCATTGTTTTGCTGAGGTCTATTTCCTTGGCTTTGTAAGGGGAGTTATTTATATAGCATTACTTCAGTTAAGATATTTTGAAGTCTTACTAGATATGTACAGTAACAAACATGGAAAAAATAAATATGTGTATGTGTATAAATGCATTTTGATTTCAAATAAGGAGCTGATCTCCTGCTATAACCTACCTGCTTGCCAAGGGGTAGCAAGACTGATTGCGTGGCTAATCAGCTATTGGATAGTACTCCCAACTCCTATATCTTCTTCAACAATTTTGGAAAAAATAGCTTTTACCACTTTTGGCTTTAAAATTCTGTTGATTCTGGCCAGAAAATACTCTGTGTTGACAACTCTGTTTTGAGTTGTCAACAAGTAATTGTTGTCAACAAGTAATTGAGTGATTTTTAACCTCTGCTGCCATTGGCATTTGTTTTTGATACTAACATGATTTTGTTAATCTTCTTATCAGAAGCTTGTCATATTTTATTTTCCTCATAGCTGTATTTTTATTATCTCAAATTATGCAGTACAAAAATGATGACAGTCTAAACTAAAATACTGTATTCTTCTTCAATGTACTCATGCTTTTAAATATTTGGAAAAAAATACTTGAAATATTTGGAAAATCTATTACTGGGGGCATCAAAAGTGGAGCATATAAATCCACATTTTCCAGACCAGGTTTGGGAAAAAAGAAGTAATTTGCTGAACCAAGTGTTTTTCATTTAGTACTGAAGTTTAATAGCCATTGGTAAATGTTAATATTTTAACAGTTGCTGCACTTCTGCAGCTGGCATTCAGATTTTGAAATAGATGAGGAAACAAATACACTATCTCTGTTCTGTTTGCTGCAATTCTTTTTGTAATCATTAGTCCCATTAGACTACAGAAAGGGTAGAAGTAGTGATGCTGGATGATGGTATGATTCCGCTCCAGACTGTGACTTTAACTGTTTGAAAAGGTCAGGTTATTATTAAAGGTATTTAATTTTCAGTACAAGGCACTGTAGAAAAAAAAAAAATCTCACTGAACAACTTGTCTGAATTTTCAGACATCTAATCCTTCTTTTAATAAATATGAACCTTTTCCGTGTCAACAAAGTTTGTGTCCTCTTGTGGTTCTGTCAGTTCAATTTTTTTAATTCACTGTCCTTAAGGAAGATTCTCACTCCTTTGATTAAAGGAGCTGCTTACAGTTTCCTGCTCAGTTGAACAGTTTATCAAGAAGCTGGTAACTTCATTCTTGTCTGGGAATAGAGACAGCTGCTTAAGAGTCAAGGGGAGAAGTAACTGACCAGGTCTTGCTCCAGCATATTTATTTAAAGACAGCACTTGACAGTTGTGTGCAGTTTCCTAACATTTACTGGAACCCATTTTGGTTCTCACCATGTATTGCTCCTGTTTCCCTTCAGTGCTGTCTTTCAGACTGTCTGTTCAATTTGCACTGAATTAGAAATACTGCTCAATCATCTGTTACATAACTGAACTGTCTTCTAATATCTGGTTAGATATAACAGAAAACAAAAACTAGATTACTGTGTCCTGTCAGTCATTCTCATACATGTGGCAATCACTTTCAGAGATTTTAAATGCATCTTTTTCATGTAGGTTTGGAAGGCCAGTCTCTTGAAATTTCCAATATTGTGGACATTAGAGGAGAATATAATCGTGAACTTGCAATGAGGATTTCATCTGACATAAACAGTCAAAATAGATTCTATGCTGATCTTAATGGATATCAGGTAATTACCATATTTTAAGTGTAAAAGCTTAGGGTGTCAGGTTTTGACTGTCTAAATGTGAAGAGCTTATATTAAACAAACTCTCCTGTTAAACTGCACTAATCATTTAAAAGGAGAAATGCTTTTTAAAAATGTACCTGTTAGAAAATGTGATGTAGATCAGACTAAGATGTACCTGTGTGCTTTTAAGGAGTTTATGGAATATACATTTATATTACTTTTAAGAGAAGAATTATAGTACAGCAAGGAATGACAAGTCACGATGTAGTTGCTCGTATATGTGCATGCTTTCTTTCCCTCCGCTTTGTTTATTTAGTTAAAACCCATTGGATAACAGAGTGATAAGTATGCATAAGGGCCAGACCTAGTGAATAGCTGCTTGCTTCTGTGTTGGAAATAAGTGATGTATTTTTCGATGTATTATGCTTTTTAATTGGTAATACATCTGAGGAAAGGGATATTGTCTTAACTTGATCTGTGCAGCACACATAAAAGAGAGAAAAAATTGTTTTTCCTTTCCTTCCTTGCTAAAAATAGTTTTGCAAATACAGGGAGACCATGACTACTGAGTAAAAGACTACTGGTTTTCCAGTTACTGGTACTACTGCATTTTGCTGGAAACAGTGAATATTTAAACATGAAAATAATTTTATTACTAATACTCATGTCATGTACCATTCAAGAATTTCAACAGCACTTCAACAAGTGCCCATTATACACCAATAATTCCTTTTCTGCTACTTTGAATGTATTCACTGCTTGCTCTCTAGAGGAGAATTTTTTAAATCATTTTATAACTACCTTTTTGTAGGTTCCCTTTTTATAGATTCCCTTGATGAATCTTTCACATTTGTTTTAATATTCTTTGCCATAAAAGTACATTGAAGTTACTATTTCCAAAGTAGTTATTTTAGCCACAATCTCCAAAAAGCTAAATAATACAATTGAGTGAGTCCTTTCATGATGGTTGGTCTTCCAAAGCACATGGGATAAATGTCTGAAAATGTCTTTGAAATTTAATTGCATAAAAAGTATATTTGTTTTTGAAGTTTGTGTTCATATTGCAGATCCAGCCTAGACTGACAATGAGCAAGTTGCCTCTTCAAGCAAATATCTATCCTATGACTACCATGACTTATATCCAAGATGTTGGTGTTCGTTTGACACTTCATTCAGCTCAGTCTTTAGGCGTTGCAAGCTTGAAAAATGGTAAATATAAGATGATAGATGTGACAAAGGTCTCTCCTTCATGATATTCTGAAATACTTCATTCAGCTTCAGATTACCATACTTACCTAGAGGCATTTGAAGAGAGGAAATAAGTTTCTCCAACTCTGACAAGTTTTAGAATATGTCCATAACAGAGAAGGAAGACATTGGTCCCACATGAGCTCCTGTCATCTTCAATGAAAGATCTCTCTCTAGAGAGAGAGACTAGAGGCAGAGGAAAAAGATTGTGAAAAAAAGAAGGAGCAATAAATTGTCAGAATCAGCTATTTTTCACCCAAAAACTCTGGTGGAACTCAGGAATGAAATAGCAGAACTAATGAATTTAATCCTTTCTGTACTTTCCTGGTAGGAGAGTACTTACAAAAGATGCTGATCATGTTTTTTGTTGTGTTTGTTTGCTTTAGTGTAGACATCACTAGTCTCAAGGTATATACAGCATAGCCTGACTTCCTGTCAAGGAAAAACAACAGCAACTTTTTTGAAGACTAGTGTTAGTGAAATAAAGGATAAATATGATAATTGGTAAGAATGAACATACTTCTGAAACCTCAGAAATGAGTGAAATATCAGTGAAATGATACCTCACAAATTTAATGGAGTACTTTGACATAGCTGATGAATATGTTGACAAGAAAAATCAATTCATATTATGAATTCCAAAAGAGACATAGTCTTGCTCCTTGGAGCAGAAAAGGGTATGATGAGTGGCCCAGAGGATTGGAAACATAGGACAGTTGTTCAGTCTATTGGAATAGGGGAGCTATTCAAATAAATTTTGCCCACTACTAGAGGTAATAGGCAAAATAGGGTATATAATGTTTATAATTCAAAACTTAAGATGTATAATTCCTTGTTGTAATATATATTGTCAATTTAAATTTATATGGTTTTGAACAATAATAGAATGAATACTCAGAAGAGAAAGAGTCCATCAGAAATTGCACCAAAACCTACTTCCCAGTTTCTTTTAAGAAAAATGTTATAAATACTCTGTTATGAAAAAAGGTGAATACCATGCTGGATTGGAGGCTGTATTAGCAAACCTAATTCACTTTAGGGCAAGGCATTAACACTGACCTATACAGTGATGCTTTAATAAATTATTATTATTTAATTAAGAAATAAACTTATTTAATTAGTAAATAAGTCTGCCCTATAGAAGACCCAATCACATTTTTTCATGATTCCCCTTGCTAGAAACCCAGTTCCTATTGACCTGATCTTGTGAATGACCCTGACACCACTGATGTTATTGTGCACTCATTAAATTAGTATTGAGACTAAATTAGTCTGCAGAGCCTCTGTTACCTGATAATAGTGTCTGCATTTGTTCTTTAACAGTCTCAATCTCTATCACAAAATAATGCACCATCCAAATCCACAGACACTCCCACTCTCTGCGATCAAATTAGGGAAGTTAAGGCTAGCAGTGTTCAACATTTTGCAGTTAAGCATCAGGAAAAAACTGACCTTCTGTGAGCACTTGTTTCAAATCTGTCAGAGGACATTATAGGCTTTTCACCTAATCCAGTTAAATAGAAGAGCAACAGATATGTCCCATACCTGACATGACATTGATTTCTTGACTATTTCACTCTTTGACAAACTGTATTGTGTCATTCAAGATGCATCAACATCAAATATTTACTCTGTGCTCACTAAGAAAAAAAAGGAGAATCAATTTATCTGATTTGTTATTTTTAAGTAATATTTCATTAAATTACTAAATGTCTACCTTGTCCTGAAGGCATGTTGGATTCCTCAAAAAAGAACAGAAATGAAGCTGAAGATTCACTGGTTGCTGAATATCATATGCTTCATGACATTTTTTCTGAAGGTCTTTCGGGAACTCAGAGGGATCACGGAAGAAAATTCAAGTCTTACCATGTATGCAAGCATCCATCAGTAACTGTGTGCCTGTGTGTGAGACACAGGTGTGTCTCAAGGCATAACTCACCATCTGAAAGTTAAATAAACAGTGCCTTAGTTCAAAATAGCAGGGTTTTTTTCTTACTAGCTCAAAATAGTAGGGTTTTTTTCTCACTAGTTCAAAATAGCAGGGTTTTTTCTTACTCGTTGTCAGCTGATACCTGTCCTGGATAAGCACAATCTGTTTGTACAGGGGAAGAGAAGAACAAGTATTTGAGAAAATCGGTGTTTGTAGAACACTGAAGTATAAAAAAGGCTGCCTTAGTAAGCAGCCTTTTCTAGAAGCTTAAGTTGTGAACTTCTTATTCAGGATACAAGCACTTCAGTCTTCCAGTTTTATTTAGGAAACAAGGACACTTGTTTGAATATTCAGTGTGCAAAAAACATAACAGCCTTAATTACGTGCCCCAATCTGGTTTCCTTCTGGGGATAGACACTTGGAAAAAATGTGAACTTCATTGTCCAGGCTATATAAAATTTAACGTCATGCTTAAAGAGCTATTTTGAGTGGCAGTGCTGCAGTTCAGTATAAACTCAGAATTTCATGCTTAGTACTTATCCAGTGCAGAGTTCTTTCCTACTCCCACAGGTAAAGTTATCCATGCAAGAAGTGAGTATTTATATACTCCTGTTGATACCTGTTTTTTTTCCTTCTGGCTTCAAATGTGAAACAAAAGAATGGAGTACAGAGTGAAGATAGTTCTTCTACAGAAGGTCTCTCCATACAACTGCAGCTACTTGGGGTGATTCTTATCTTGGATGTTTGATTGCCATGTATCCTTGTTGCAAGTAGTAGTTAATAGTCGTAATTTTTCATATTAAACTTTTATATAGACTCTGAAAGTAAAAATTGCTGGACATTCTGCAAAAAGGCTTGTGAAATTTTTTTCGAAGGTTATAAACAGCCACAGTGGTATTAACAGTTTTCATAAGCAGTCCTAAAAATATTGATCAGCCCTAAGTCTTTCAAACTCAAGAGAAATATTATCACTTTTTATGATAAGTTAAATTTTAGGACAGTTTTTTTAATGTTTAATAGAACCCTTACATATTTTTGATACTAATATAGTCCTCGTGTTGCTCTTTCAGGTCAGCTGGAAGTGATCATGGATCGTCGGCTGATGCAGGATGACAACCGTGGCCTTGGACAAGGTGTTCAAGATAACAAGATTACAGCTAATGTCTTCCGACTACTATTGGAAAGAAGACATGGAACAGATGTGGTAGGATTTACTGTCTGGATTTTTTATGCCAATGAAGATGTAAATATTAATTTCTGTTGCCACAGCAAAGAACACGGTAAAGAAATTATTCCATGAGCTGTAGAAATAAGGGAATGTAACTTCTAAGGGTGTTTTGTCATCTTGCTTGCATATTCTGGTTGTAAAGACTTCATTCTCTCACTATTCTTCACATAAATCCTGCTGTACCTACTTCCTCACTCACACTTCAACATCCTGAGTGGGGTACCATTGTGGAAGCCTGTTTTTTCTTTTTTAATTACTTTTTTACTGAACAAGCTATAAAAAGCTGCTAATTAGTGTGAGTTCTGCTTCTCAACAATGATAACTGAGTCTAAAGAAAGACTGACAAATTATTTCAGTTGAATGGGTAGAAAACCTCTTATAAATATATTTTCCTTAGGAAATAAGATTCAAGTGGAAATGTTTAGACACTAGACATAAAAATCTTTTCAGCTCATTATGATTCTAGAAAAGTTGAGACCATTTTGTTGTGGGGTTTTTAGTTGTTGTTTTGTTTGCACATATTTTCAGTTTGCTTTTTGTATCTTAGTCTTTTGAATAACCTTAATTTTCTTTCCATTCTTTGTATTTTTTATTTTTTCTTAGTTTTGTTTTTTTTACCATTTTTGGGAAGGACAAAATCAGAAATGCCTCTTCGTACTAAGGCAGTAGAATAATGATGACAGCACTGAGTATATTTTAAAACCATTGCATAGCTAAAGATGAGAGGTTGTATACCAAGCTCCTAATGAATATGCAGATAAATTGGAATTAATTCTGGTTTATAATGGATATCATTAACCACTGTGGGAGGATGATAATATCAAGCTTAAAGCTAATTTTCACCATTTAATGATTGACAGTGGGGTTTTTTTCCAGGTTGTACATGTCATTATGATTTTCTAGTTCCTCATCATGTGTAGTGCAGGCTGCATATTAACTGCATTTATCAGTGTGATGTGCAGATACCCAACTAATTTGAGGTTAGCTGCAGTCTGACTGTTACAACAAGCATTGCACAGGTTAATCCATCCTTACAAGAGGAAACTTGCAGAGGGATCTATACTGCCACCCAAAAATTCCATTGTACCCAAGGTAATTTGTGTTGTATTAAATTAGAATGTGGACCTGGTAAGTAAGAATGATTGAACATGGAAATCTATGTTTACATTAGAAGATAATTTGAAACAACAGAAGCAGATCAAATCAGTTAGTGCCATAGTGCTTGCAGTGACATTGTGTGCAGTCTTGGTGCTTTCTGCAGAACCATAAAATAACTCACTAAAAGGTACCTCTGGAAGTCTTCCAGTCCAGTCCCTGTGCAATGCAGTCTGTTTTTGTGTCAGAACAAGCATAAAAGGTTAGTCATCCATTCAGACCACAATCAAGATGTGATGGGTTAGAGCATGTTTGGTGGCATACCTCAGGGGAGCTTCTTGGTTACTTCCTTCTAAAAGGAAACTAGTCCACACACACTGAGATTGCTCTGCAAAGTAACACAGTGCCCCCTTGAGTAGGGTAGGCCACAAATTCAATTTCAGAACATCTGCTGCTTCAGACCAAAATATTCCACTGGAAAAGATTTTGAAGCTACCTCAGAGTAAAGGCAGCCTGAACAACTCTGGGATTTTCTAGTCAGTGGAATATTTAAATGTGTCTTTGCATATGTTTGCCAATTTGTTTGTGATACAAGTCAAGTATCATCTCAGCAGAATACTGGTGTAATTCCCTTTCTTTGTTAAATCATCTTTCCTACAGATTTGAAAGATTCTGTGCAAGTTACTGAGAATCTTTCAAAGGAGAAGGGGCAGTTACCTACTACAATCAAAAATTTCTGAGGTGTTTTGGAAACCTGTGTTCCAGTATCCTCCTTTCCCTATAATTCTTCATACTGAGCTTATTATAATAGTTTTAAATGGCTGCAGAGGACTTTAAGGGCAATTGGTTTTTATACGCTCTTGAAGGGACTTCAAAGAAAGTGGAATCAGAACTGTGGGGGAGTAGGCACAGTCCAAGAGGCCAAGCAAGATGTTTTAAGGAAACGTTCTCTTTCTGGTGTTGTATCTGGATTTCTCTTTTCATATATTTAGAATGTTCTAGAATTTTGTTATTCAAAATGTATCTGAACATTCGTAACATTTTCTGAGCCATGTTACTGTTTCAGTGTTGAAGTAAGGGTAGTTCTGTTTCTGTTTTGTTGGATGTGCAATCATACTTTTTTTTTAGCCCAGTTACTCAGAAGGTAGTTGTTACAATAGCTTAAAAATAACCATGTCAGAAAAAAAATTATGATGAAATTACATGCAGTTTATATATGTAATTGTATACAGTGTCACTCATATGCTGACCCTGATTTTGTTGTCAAGCCCTATTTTATTAATGACTTCAGGAGCCCCTGGAGGAGAAAGTTTTGACCATATGACATCTTTGCCATTACAAGCCTTTCTAAATGTGTACTTCAAAACATTTCATTGCTGAAGCTTTTTTTGTTTTGCATATGTGGGGAGGGAAGAGACTTGGGGGGGAGACATTCGTGTTTGTATTTTCTGTTTGTTTGTTGTTGGGGGTTCTTTTTCCCCTAAGATAGATACTAAAGGTTTATTCACAATGACAGTGTTGTTTGTTAAGTGAGCTGTGTTTGTAGTGAGAGCTGGGCAAATCTCATTTCATTTTACATTATGCTCACCTCATTTATTGATAACTGTGTTCCTCAGGCTTCAGATGTTTTTACTGTATTTTTGATACAATTTCTACTTACATCTTTTTCTTCTACTAGATGTAATTAAACCTTATATGTTCATTTTCTCCTTGCAAGGATTTTTCAGCTTGAATATCTCTTTGAATCATATGCTAAGATTGTATTCTATTTCTTCAGATTTTTACCCAAGAATTGAATTAATTTAATTTTATATTGAAGTGATTATATTTAGCTGAGAATGAAACTGAATACAGTATATTAATACTTGTAAAAACAGTAAATGTTTCTGTCTCTTTGAAAATACAGACTACTTTATATTTACTATAGATTTTAGAAAAACAAACATTAATGCCCTTTTATTTTCTGAATCCCAGCATATATATGAGTATAGGAGTGGAGAAATAGGATCTGTAGGAAGTGGTAATATATTATTTCATCAAAGACATAGCTGGAGAAAAGATGCCATGCCAGGCAAACACTTCCTTCTTCAGATTCCTGTTTCATACCTTGTCTTGACTTAGTTAATTTATACAACTAGATTTATAGACTAGGCTTAAGCAGAGAACCACAATTCAATGGCTCAAATAGCGGTTTTTTGGGGGGAGGTTGTTTAGAGCAACAATAATACAGTTAATAAAATCACAAATATATGTGGAAGATAATCAAACTCCCTTTCTTCCACCACGTACAACTACTCTTTTTTCTTACTAAATCTCTGTAAATACAATGCATCTTCTTTAGAGCCTTACTACATATATTTAGTAAGGGGTGAACACTGATTTTGTATTTCATTTGAGGAGATATTCAGGTACATGCTACTTTCCAGTTTTGCTTAAAACACTACTTATAATTCATTATTTCTTCTTCTACTGTATAGTTTTTACTGTATTTCTTATGAAGGAATTTTTTGTTTACTAATCAAGAATAATGTTTCCATCTCTTTATTTATCTACAAATACTATCTGTTTTCAGGCAAGCACTGTCATTGTTTTTATACCAGGACACCTTACAGCTTAATTTCCTTCAATTTTTTTTTTCATGATACAGTGACAAAGATGTGTTGCAGAAAGCTTTTACATAAAGACTGCTTTGTCTACATGCTCCATTCCTATGTTCCTGTTATGAAATATTCTCATCCTTGAAAAAAGGCAACAGCCACTTGTAGCTGACTCCTGGCTACCTAGCAGGTAGTACAGAAGACTGCCTTCCTCTGGGTTCTAGACATACAGCTATGTCTCTTTTGTGTTCTTTTTCATGTATTTATGTACATCTCAGCAGTGAATTACTTTCCTTGGTTTGGTTTTATCTGTCTTCATTTGCATGTACCTGTCTGCTGGCTCTGCTTAGAAAGAATTTTACCTCAGTATTATGAATATTATGAATAGAAATCTTGGTCTCTCCACTTTTAGCTTGTGTAATTCATCATAGGATGAGGGTAGGCCTCTTTACTGTCTTTTGTTAGCTTATCTGAACTGTTGCAGTTTGATGTCCAAAACTTAAACCTTTCTGTATCACCACTTCTAGGAAGGCCTAATCCCTGCTTCAAGATCTTACTGTAGGGTGGAATCCTTCCTAAAGTAGGGAGAAAGTGTGCAAGTCCTTCTTGCTCCTTCTTCTTGTATTCTAAAATGAAATGACTCTCTGGGAATAATCTCCTTGCACATGCAAATTTCCACTAGTAGCAAGAACTCTGCATGAGGTGCAGAGTTCCAATGCCTGGAAATTAGCTGATATCACTGTGTACTTTCTGTCCTTAGCATCAGTTTTTTTTAATTACTCCCTCATCAAAACTGAACTCCAGAAAATTTTGATCACCGTTTTCTACCGTCATTTTTTGATCACCGTCATTGAGAACAGAATAAGTTCTTGCCAGTCATCTGGGAAAGTCTACCACGAGGTCCCTTCCACAAGCTTAGCATGGCATATTTATTTAGGCATTACGTCCCTCCTCCTGTGCCATTATTAAATAATATAAACACTCTAAGAAGAATTTGAAGAAATAAAATTGGCAAGAAAGGCTATAACTGAAGTACAAAATAGTTTTATTGTCAAGGAAACATGTCATGCTGTCTGTTTGCTTTTCTGATCACTTTCATCCAGCTATATCAATGGCTGTATATTTATCAGCCTTAGTAATTGGGGTGGTGTGCTTGTGATCTTGGTGACTAGATACTTTCTTTACCATCTGCACTCTTCCTTAGACCAACGAGCAGATGTTCTCCAAATAACAGAACATGATTTCTGTTATGGCACCTGATAGAACATTAAGTGTATTAAATGCAATCACCAAAGGAACAGTGATGGGTGGAGCAGTGGAGCACTAGCTGGTCCTGAGACCATGAAAGGGAGAAAATTAGATTGTTCCTGGTGTGAAACTCAACAAAAGGAATCAGCAGAAATTGCCTTAGACTAAGAAAATTCTGGATTTTTAATTTTTTTTTGTAAAACAAGAGGCTAGTTATGGCATGTTCAGCAGAACTGACAGAGGTGGAGAAGGAGAAGGATTGAAGGGTAACAAGTGGAAAAAGTAGAGGTAAAAGGGGCATAAAATGTTCTGATGAAGTCCAGTGTTTGATTGCTACAGCCCATTCTGGATTATTGAATCTGATTTCTGCTTGAGTACACAATCTTTTCCGAATCTGGGTGAGCCATTAGCCAGCTTCAGGTAAGACTAGGAAACAAGCAGAATAAGAGGTGTGTGTGACAGAAAGAGATACACTATTGGACTGAGGGAATAATACACCTGGCTTACAATTGCTGGCAAGACCTGTATTTTCTGTGTGTGCCTGTAAACAGCAAACTGCAAGCTGACAGGTCATAGGCCAGCTCCTGGAAGAAAGTGAAATCTGACCTGGTAAATCATTAGGAATCCTAAGGTCCAGACCTGGATATCAGGAGGGCTTAAAGTCCACACTGAGGTATCAGAGGTTGTTGAGTGTTTTTGTGAATGAAGAATGTCAAGGTCTTGAATTCCAGACCTGGTCAGTTGGAGGGCACAACCAGATTTGGATTGTCTATTCTACTTCTGTTACACAAGTGCTCTGTTTATGTAGATTCTGGCAAAGGCGTTCTCTCTGCTCACATGTATGGATGGCTATGTGTTTCCATACCTGCCTAATGGGAAATTGTTCTGCCTTTCTCCTGCATGGTCTTGGAGGAGCAGAACCACAGCAGGCTCCTATCTATCAGCTTGGAATGAGAGGAGTTATCTCTTGTTGGACACTACCAAATATGGCTCTAGCAGACTGGGAAAAATTCCTGCTGTGGATGTAGATTTCCCTGGATTTGGTTACAACAGTCCTAGATTTCTCATCTGCAGTTTTAGTGCCAACTAAGCATTGGTACAGAAAATATGTGGTGATTTTAGACTCACTGAGCCAACACCCAGTCTTGTGGATATTTTATGGTGCCTCAGTATTTTCATTTCTTCTAATTTTTTCATTCTTCTAATCAGCCTCCAGGAACCCCTTTCAGCTAGTGTGGCTGGCATGCATTTCCAATGCATGTTCATTAACAATGACCAAGTGAATTGACAGAAAATTTTCCATTCCCTGAGATAAAGAGATGAAATCAGATTTACTCTGCCCTCATGAGTTGTCTTTTGCAGGTCACTTCAATTGACCCTAAGCACTCCGGACCATGGTTCTCAGTCAAAGGACTTGAAACCTATTGCAAAACAAAAACAAAAACAAAAACAAAAACAAAAACAAAAAACCCCACACCACCAACAACAAAACAACAACAAAACCACCTTGAAGTGCAAAAATGTAACATAATTGATGGATTTTTAAGTGTAGATAAAAATGTGTATACAAACAATCCTTATATTTATCTGTATTTTTGCTCCCCAGCATGTCAGGAAAGCCAAATGCTCTGGTATAGCAGAAGATAATCTGGCATCTTTTTAAGATTCCAGGATATCTGCCTGTTCAGTACTCACATTTGTGACTGTTTCTGGTTGCAACTTACCCAGGCTTTCCTAAAAGTCTAATTGGTCTAAGCTTGGATTTTTTTAAAGAGATTACCTGAAGATTGTTCTGCTAAAGATTTTTTGTGCAACTTTGAGGTCTTAGATGTTCTGAATCCAACTGCATGGAGAAGATCTTCCTATCACCTTTTGTGATTTCCATACAAATTTCCCTCTGCAAACACCAGCCATTTTCAAAGCCGCTTGAAGTCTTGGTCACTGTTTTCTTTGACAGATGCTTACACTAAACTTGCACTCTTGGACACTGAAAAGGAATTATTCATCTTAGAAGAGTTAAACCAATTTATATCAATCATTAATTGCTATTTGTTGTATTAGGGGTGTAAGACTCATTTTCTTTCTTCTTTGCTTCTGAAAATCACTGGGAGTTGTTACAGGCATGCAAAAATCTAGCTCCAGGTATCAGCCTCAGAGGAAAGCGAATGAATCATCCATATCTGGAGGACTTTCAGAACTTGTCAGACTTTGATTATTCTTTTTGTACTACACTGTGCAACTTCGAATGAATTTAAAGCAAGAACATCTGATTTTCACTTGGTGAGATAACAGCCAGGCAGTCTTGCATGCAAAGCCTGTAACTAAGTTAAAGCCATTTACTACTTGATGTCAATTTAAAAAACTAGATTAGTGTCAGTCTGAAACAAAATCTGGAATTCTCTTCTTAATTGTGAGCCGTAGGGCAATGTGTGCATAGAGCATGGTGCAATTTTCTCACTCTCTTCCTGCTTAGAGACTCTGCTTTCCACAAGTGAGGAGCCACCATAGTTAAGGATTCAAGCTGTTGGTGTTTGGTGAAAAATGTATGTAATTTTAAAGCTTAGGCATTCGACCTTACCTGTCACTTATTTTTGTCACATGTTGTAAAACTGTTATTCACATCATCAGTGGTGTTGTCTACTGTTTGTTTCTCATTTATGGGCAGCAATACACAGTATTACAGAATCAGTTTCTCACATTGAAGCAGCATCACAACAAACATTGTCAGTCTTTGAATTGAAACTTTTTTTTTTCTGTATTTGTCTTTGGAATTCTTTGACTCACATTCTCGATTGCTGTCAGTTGCTAGTTTAGGGTTAAGAAATTTAAATTTATGCTTTGGTAATAAAGATGCTCTGAAAAGTGTTTTTGCTCCACAGATTAGATTTTTCAGTCCAGAAACATTCTCCTTTGAAGAGTGTTGCCTATTGGTTTTCTGAACCTGTCAGAGAGAAAGTTGATAAAAATTGTTTCCTGACACAACATAAAAGAGAATGAGAAACTTTTTCTTCCCAGCAATAATCCAAGTGATTCGGTATCAGACTATTTTAGTCTGCATCCCTTGATTCAGCAGGCCCAGAATTCTACCTGTTTCCAGTTTTATTTGATTGTTCTTACACACTGAGTCAGCATCCACATTTCAGCATGTTAGATTAGGTAGTGTGGATGCTAGTGGGGGTTTACTGTTATAATTAAGGCTTTTTTGGTGACTTTGTCATTGCAGAGAAGAATCTAGAAGAGGAGAAAATAGTCAAGATAATGTGATTTGATAAACTGTCTGCCTCAGTTTCCTTTCCTTAGTTTTATATGGGAAATTTTAGATATACTTGTCTGTATTGAAAAGTTCATTGGTTCTCCATTAGCTAAATTGGTAATTTTAGCTAATAGCTAAATTATCAACTCTTCAGCTTTACTTTTTTTCTCTACAGAATTTTCCATTGATTTCTTCTGTTCAATTAAATGATTTCTGAGGAGTCTAATTAGCATTTCCACCTCTAATTAAGGAGCTTAGTTACTTAATTTAAACTCTTACGTGAAAACCCTCTAGTGTTGGAGGCAGAGTGGCTTTTTGCACAAGCAGTGGGCAGCTCATGAAATGGAATGGCGGTGGTATGGCTCTCAGGGGAGCAGCCGAACACCCACTCACCGCAGCGATGAGCTGGTTTGTGGGAATGGTGAAGTTGGGCAAAGCAGGACCACAGAGCCCTTGATCCCTCCAAGAAACCCAAAGCAAATGGCTCTCCCTTGTGTTGAAGTTACCTGCTTTTATGTGCTAAGCTTTTCCTACAGCCCGATTTCCCAGGAATTTTTTTCCCAGGCTTATGGGCATCTGCCCCACAGGCAAGTGGGGGGTGTCACTCAAGCCCAGTCCTGGAAGCTTCTCTTCCCTGACCAGCTGCCAGGTGAAGTCTCCCCGGGGACAGGGCTGCCAGCACATGTACAGCCCCTATAGGAATCCTTCACCTCATGTATAACATATGTTGAGGCATAAATAAAAATCAGATTGGCCCCCCTCACCTATCCCTGGAAGTGTTCAAGGCCAGGTAGGGTGGGACCCTGAGTAGCCTGGTGTGGTAGGTGGCATCACTGCCTGTAGCAGAGGGGCTGGAACAAGTTGACCTTTAAGTTCCTTTTCAACCCAAGCCTTTCAATTATTTCTGTGATTATCAGTAAAATAACTTATTTCTGATATAAGGGCACTTTTTATAGATGAGACTATTCTTAAAACTTGTTGCAAATTGTGATCCAATGTTAGATTAGATTATGGTTTGTGTCTACTCAAAACTGAAAATTTAGAATATTCACCTTACTTTTGATGACAAGGGAAAATCCTAAATAGATCCATTTATGTCTATTGCATAGTCATTCAAGGGGTTGTGTTTCAACACAGTTTTTAATTGGATAACTCTATATGGATGTACTGTAAGATGGTTAAAAAGGCAGTATTTCTTTGATTAAGCCAGCACATGGTCATCTGGCATTCATCAGATTCTTGCCAGTACCTAATGTTTGTAAGATAGCCAGAGGAGCTCCATTCACACTTTGAGTGATAAAGGCTGTCATGGACATTGAGAAAATAATGTCACTTTTGAGAGAGCAATACTTTAATTAGATAGAAACTGTAGGACTACATCTTCTGATGCAGCATCAGCAGGGTAACTGCTGAAAGCCATCCACATGGTGAAGGTGCAAATAGAGTAATTATTCTTCCCATCACATTGTGTGTGCAAAACCTTCTCATTTCTCTTTTCAGACAGTCCTTCAGACAGTCCCAGTTTAAATTTTGGGTCACTAGACTTGAGGGGAAAGACATACTCCAACCCTTTCATGATTGTGATATATCTAGGGGAGAGTGTGATTTGGAGTCCATTCTCAGTCTTCCATGAAAGCATTGCTTCACCATGTGTAGCAATGGGGAACAAATGCACGGACCCCCTTGTGCCTTGTGAAGGGAATCACTTTATTGTAGAAGTTACCTCCCTTTTATACCTTTAATCTCAGCCAGACAAAACCCAAACTTAACAGAAGAGCACCCATTGGCTGGCTCAGCTGCAGTGTGCTGTCCACAAGTCAAAACTATCCATCACCCCCAACTGGCTTGCAGCTGTCTATCCTGCAGTGTTGCCTTTCCAACAGGCCTTAATAACTTTAAGAATTATAACCCCATATGCCACAACCATGTTTGCAAAACCCTCTTTCCCTTGGTCTCCTGGCAGCTTTTGACACCTTCTGTACATTCCATTCCCATTGCTGTTAGTTACACAAATTCTGTGAATGACTGCACTTTTTCTGTTGATGCAATTCTCAAGAACTGACTGTCGTTCCAGATGTGGGAATACAAGATTCTATATAAAATCTTCATCTAAGTCTTAGTTTCAAAGTGGATAATGCATAAGGACAGTGTTCCTGCTTGTGATATCACATTTAGACACAGTGGGAGCAAAGATGAGACAAGTTGAATCAGTTCTGGATCTAGCATTTGCCAGTCCTTCAAGACTGTGCTTATCTGCAATATTTTGTTTTAAATACTATAAAAGGATGAATAGGTTATTTTTCTGATTCATGTGTGATTTGTAAGATATTTTAGAAGACCTCATTTTAAGTTCTCAGATGCAAGTAATGAACTTTACAAGGGAAAAAAGGTGAAAGATGAGAAAATAAATGACAATTGAATGTTTTGACTGACTTTAGCACTTCTATGGCAACAGAGTGAACAGTGTTTCTTTTGGGGTGAAAAAAAAAATAACTCTTTTTTGAAAGTAGATTAATCTGCACATTTTCCCTCTGTATAGATCATAGTGTATTCACGCACTTGAACAGAAGACTTTTAGATTAAACTGTACATATAGCAAAATGGTTCATACTGTAATTAGAATAGAAGAAAATCACAGCAATGAAATCTACCAGTGATACTGAACTTTTCAAGGTAATGGAAAAAAAATCAAGGCTAAACTGAGAAATTAGAGTACTCAATACTGATGAAAGATGCCATAAAGTGGCAGATGGAATTCAATATAAATAAATGCAATGAGACACATGGAGGAGCAATTCTGTACAACAATCCACTGTTATCAACTAAGCCTCAATGCTTAGTAGATACCAAAGAGGCAGAGTGTTACGTATTATTAAGGAAAGCACCAAGAATAAAACAAAAATTCCCATCTTGTGTTGATTCAGGCCTGGAATATTTTCAGTTTCTTCACTGTCAGCTCTATTTTGTGCTACTGAGAGCTACTATTCAATAGAGATATTGAATAAATATGCATATATGCACACACACCCCAAGACAGAAATTACTGTTATGGTTGTCTGTTAAAAGCTGAAAAATAATCTTCCCCTTTATTTTAAGTATCTCCCTGGGTTTTTTTATTTCCATGTTTCCAGACTATCATAAAGTGCAAATTTAACGTATCCGTGCTTAAGATACTATATTTTCTATAAGAGTTTGCAGAGTTTTTGCTAAATATCACCAACAAGCAGGGATTTCTCTAATTAAGTATGCAAGGGAAAAATAAGAGCAAAAGACATTTTCACTTCCATTTCTACTCTTATCTTCACTGACATTCTAAAATATAAACTGACTTTTTAAAGTTGTTTTCTTTTCTTTTCTTGTCTTCTCTGGAGCTTAACTGGTTGTTGTGAATATGTAAGATTTGGTCATCTCAGATCTGTAAGGCAGCCTCTGCAGCCAAGTAAAAACACTGCAAAATATGAAACTTTGGAAAGTACAAAATTTGTAAAATCTTGGGATAGAATACCTTTGGTTCCTGCTGGCATGACATTGAAACAAAATTTATGGAAGAAATATTTTGCAATGCAGACCAAGACAAAGATGCTAGCTACTATTTGGTCCAATGAATAGTTTGAGAGAAATAGATTTACAACAGAAAGAGGGATTTGGGATACAAGTTGGAGAAAGAAAGAAATATAGGTCAGAAAATAATGTGGAAAAGGAGGCCTGCAGAAGGCTGTCTGCCTCTCCATATAGAAAGAGATACTGAATAAATACTGAATAAATAGAAGCAACTTGTTAAAGTAGTAACTCATTTCTTTCTCCAAACTCTATTGTTCAAGCATAAGCATCAGGGACTAACACAGAAACACAAGGGCTGTTGTAAAATTAGGTGTCATCATAATTATGAAAGATTACTGTTTACAAAAACAGTAAGTATACCTATTAATAGAAGAAAATTAGTGGATGATCAAATTAATTGATGGGCAGTCTAGAAATTAAAATTTTCTATGTAATTATTGGAATAATGTATAAAGTAAGCAGGTTTCAAAATTTAGACTTGACACTATGTTAACTTTAATCATTCTTTTGTATTTTGCAGAATGAAGGGAAGGCACCAGTCAGTTTTCCATCACTTCTTAGCCATATGACTTCTCTTTTCTTAAATCATCCTGTAATTTCAATGACAACAAATACAGATTCAGGTGTCCCAGGGCTGATAAATACTTTTTCTCCACTGATGTCATCCATGCCTTGTGACATGCATATAGTCAATCTGAGGACAATCCAAGCAAAGGTAAGGTCAAACCACTGGGTTTTGTGAGCAAAAGCTTACTAATATAGTCAAATAATTTATTCTTGTACTTTGTGGACAAGTTTATATCGTATGATAAACTGCAGTGTGATTATGAGCTTTTATTAATTCTGCAAGAACTGGAGACTTATGTCTGCTTGAATAACATGAAATGAAGAAATTGTTTTTTTCACAACACCTTAGTATGCATAGTGCAGGATTCTATCTCTGGAGGGGGTACATTTCAATAAATTCCCAAAGTTTAAGAGAGAACCGTTTATATACCTCAGCCTTTTCTGCAATAGAAGAATTATATTTAAGGCTGTTAAAGTTTCTTTTGAGTATGTTTTTAATAAAGGATATAGGTTTAAACCCAAATTTTATTGTTAAAAATTTTTAAGCTTAATTACAAGACTGTGATGGTTTCATCACTTGCTACATTTTATGTGATTAGGAGAACATAAAGAGCAAAACAGGCTTACCTTAAAATTACAAGGATAGTTTATTTACACATACTAAAAGAATGAAAATAAGAAAAAAGGAAAGAAAAAAACAACAAATGAAACTTTCAAAGTATCCTTCCCTCCCTCCACAAGTGTTCACTTTCCCACACCCAACATAAAAAGACAAAATCTGTAATTTCAGACAGTTTTACNCCAGAAATGTCCAGCCAAATTAGGCCACTCCTCCTCTTTAGCCCCAAACAGTCTTTTCATTCTCTCTTCACTGACTTCAGTTTCATGCTGTGTCTCTTTATGGTTCCATCACTTTGTCTGTCCTCACTCTGAGAAGGGCCAGTGCTGTGGAAGTTTTTTGCTGACAGGAAAGAGTTAAAGTTTGCCCAGGCCTATGTGTTCACATGGTCCCTGCCAGCTGGAGCTGCAAAGATCTCAAGGCCATGCCAGTGGAGAGGTGGAGAGGCTGCTGGATGCCTTCTCTTCCACCCCCCTATCTCGTGGTGTGGGCTGCTCAGAGCTGCTCCCTGAGGCCTGAGGAAGGACTCGGTGGGGGGCGGGGAACATCCCCCCCAGCCCTGGTTGATGACACGGGCAGCTGCCAGGGCTTTTCGTGTCTTCTCTCGCTGCAAGGTATTATTGGGCCCAGGCATGGCCAGGCTGCTCCCCTGGGGGGCAGCGGCTCCTGGAGGCCTGGCTGGACCTGGCCCGGCTGCCCAGGGGCAGCAGGGCCTGGCCCAGCCCAACTCCTGCAGGATGTTACTTGGTCGCTCACCTGGAGAAAAGAGGGAGGCTCCCACACATTCTCAGCTTTATCTGGGTATTACCAAAAGTCACATTCTGTTTTCTCAGTGGTTAAACCAAGAACTGGCTCCTGATAAGTGTGTCCTTTCCAAAGAAATCCAAACTGTGTTAACCCATGACAAAGACCTAATTTAGTTATTCTAACAGCATCTCGTAATGATTAGTTCCTGTAAATGTGATTGGTTCCATTAAAATGTGATTATGTTAACTTTATGTTGTTTTGAACTACTGTTCACCAGTGCTGCCACCACAGTGAAATCCCTTTTTAATTCTGTGATACTTAGATACAAACAATTTATCCCCTTTCCTCTAGAGTCTCCATGATGGCTGAGCATGTCTGTATTAACATCAGATTATAATCTGTTTAATCTGTTCTTCATTCTCTCCTAATCTGTATTTTAAAACTTAAACAATGTTTGTTTTCTCATGCTTTCTCTATAAGTAGTTCAATCTTGTGTAAGCTCCTTCAGCTGTGACTGATTCTTATTTTGAATTTCTAAGTGGAAAATTTCTTGATTTTGTGGGTCTTGTACTTTTGAAAAGTTAGGAAGAAGCCTGATATGAAATAAAATCTTCATGTGAAGTGAATATTTCATACTTCACTGTGTATATTTTCATTTACTTCAGCCAGCTCTGCATCACAGGTTTACTTCAACATACCAAGTTCAGGGGCAGACATCCATGAACATCTTCCCTCTATTTGATGTGTAAATCCATCCCCTTATTTGTATCATCTGGGTATGAAAGCTGTGAAAAGACAGGCTTGCTCAGTATCTGCTTTTTGAATTAAATGTTGCTACTTGTAAATGAATTCTCTGATTTTATCTGGACTGTTCTGGCCCCACTCTCCCAACTGATAATAGGACTGTTTGAGGCTGTGTTCTCTTCCCTGTCCACAGCTGTATGTTTCATTGATTACTGATTGACAGCTCTTGAGCTTGTAGCATCAATATGTCCACTTCAAAGTGAAAGCTTGCAGCAGTCATAGGATAGGAACATTGTTCTTATAGATGCAGAATGTTCTTCCCCACAGCTGGGGGTTACTATGCCTTGCAAATAATTAACTCATTTTCTGCTTCCTTTTTCTTACTTCCAAAAATTTGAATGACAAGTGACATAATTCTGGCTAATTGACACAATGAATTTTTTTCCAGAGATTTATGCCTATCCACTGCTTAAACTGTTGATTTTCCATAATCCATTACAATTTCAGATAAGAGGGTAACAAATAAAAAAAATAAATAAAAAAAAAATAAAAAGGCTAAGATTTAAGGTATAAATAAGAAATAATATTATTATTTTTGTAAGATATCTATCTCATCTTATCATGAAAGAGTCCAATCCATGAGAATTACAACATTTAAAGATTTTTTTTCTTAATAGAACTTCAGCTTTTAAGAAGTTTGACACATAATTGACCTGATGTAAATAAACTGGGACTCAAGATCTAGAACACAGTAGATTTGTCCCTTTATACTAAGCATACATTCATAAATTTGCCATGTTGCCTAAACTTTTCAATGTGTGTATTACCTTACAGTAATTGAATTTAAAAACATTTTTTCTTTCTCATGAAAATTTTAGCATCATTGCCCATGGATACTGGTTATGAGAAAGCCTAACAATTTTTTTTATTATTTTCTGATAAGGCTACATTTTAACTTTCAGAGATCAAAATCAGATAAAACTTTGCCAGCTCTTCTAAAAAGGCTAGTTAGAGATTTAATAACACATTGTTTGGGGATATTTTATTGAATAACAGGGCTGTGAAGTTTTACAAGGTTAAGGATGTTGTTATTTGTTGAAAATTGAGGAGTTTGTTACAGGTTTTCATGCAGTTAGCATGGTCATGTTTAAAAGGTGTATTTGGTGTAAATTAAGTTCATCCTTCTCAGACATTCATTAACCTTAAATGTATTTAATCTAATTTACTGAGAGATCATGTAAGAACAGGTAAATTAAAGCAGATGTGGAGGCTGTGACAACTGTCTTTCACCTGCTTTGATAGTAGGTTAGAACAGCTTTATATTTTACACAAGGTTGCTATGGGCTTGGTAGAAGGTGGAGTACTAAATCATAGATATTCATACTGACCAAAACACTTTTACTCAGAGTGCTGTTAATTGTTTGTTACTTTTTTAAGTGTTTTGAATCCTAATTAAGATAGTATTTAATTCTAAAAAATTGGGAGATGAAATATTCATACTGTCATTTGAAATGCATACGTGCATTTTTTTAAGCAGATTACTAAAAGATAATTTAAGTGAATTAGAAGAAGTCTTGATACCCATTTCTGGCTTGTCATTTCTAAGATTAATTTATCCCATAGGAAGTCAGGCCTTTTCAGTTTGAATTTTAATGTTTCACTGATCCGATCTTTAGGCAGAGAGTACTATTTTATGTGCATAAAAATATCTACTTTTAAGTGCAACACTGTCACATCAGTGACAATGAAAACCAAGAAAGGTGTTTCATAGTAGGAGAAGGAAAATATCACAGCTATTACCTCATTTCATGTCGAAAGTGGTACTGCTGTTCCAGTGAACAGGATAAGAATTTCTTTAGCCATCAATGTTAATAGATAACTGGAAACTTGTTTTCAGATACTGAATGTAGGCACTATTCATAAATTAAAAAGTTGATTTTAGGTGGTTATAAGCTACTGTTCACAGAATCTTTTCAAGCTGAGTTTTATGCTTGATATGTAAACTATGCAAAGTTTCTAACAGTCAGTGTTTCACTAAGAAGTGTCTCATTTCAACTCCAAATACTATTGAGTAAATTTTTACTATTTTAAATGAGGAACTTAAACCCACAAAGTTTATAATTTTTTTTTTTTAGTTATATGAATGAGTACTTTATACTATGAATTTGTTTTACTTTGAATCCTTGTCATTCTGGGTTTCAAAGAAGCTAGTACAAGCTGATCCATGATCTCCTTTATGAAAAGGAATAAGGGTGAAAACTCTGTTAGATTAAGACCTCTTGTTTGGTACACCTTCAGGAGCTAATGCATCACAGAGTGCCTAATGCTTACTGATATTAGTTCCTTCAAGTGATAGATATATTCTGAAGTACCAGAAATGAACTTGACTCATGGCAGATGCTTTTGTGAAAAAGCACCAGTGCAAGAACAAGTAAGCCAAAAATAAGAGAAAAACATGAAGAACTAGCATGGCTTTGGATAGAACCATCTTTTTTATGCTCTTATTATATATATAGTAAGATTAAGAGATGAAGAATGTAAAACAGCAAAAAATAAATAAATGAAGGAATGCATCATAGTAAAATAAGTGACTACAGTGAGTGAAGGGATGCAGCCGCAAGAAGGACATTGAGGGGCTGGAACATGTCCAGGGGAGGGCAGTGGAGCTGGAGCACAATGTAGCACAAATCTGGTGAGGAGCAGCTTACTCTCTAATGTCTACTGAGGCTCAAAATACTGAATATCTTAGAGATAAACATAACATTTATATCATATATGTATTTCAGGGTACATTCTTCTGTACACCTTAAGCTGAGTTAGAGAGCAGTTTTGCTATATGAAAATTTGTTCAACATAATCCCATTCAATATGTAAAGCTGAGTATTGTAGTTAACATACGATTTATAGTTTGTTTTCTGTTTTACCATATGATTTTTGTGGGAAACCTGTTATTACAGGTATGATAGCTACACTTCTATCCTAAGTCTATATATGTGCATATGTTGACCTTTAAATTCAACACTTATATTTATATTCTGTAGTACATTGTGTTTCAATTCTTTGCCATTTAGTTCTTTCTATGTTTAGCTTCATAAAATTTTAAAAACATTTTTAAGGTGTAAATGTCTCTATCCGCTGTATGATAAGGATAATTTTTTGGTGTTCTAAAATGTCTTCCTGACTGATACTTTGTGAGTAATCTTCTATAGTGTTTGTTTGTAGGTAGATACCAAACCATCTGATGAAGCTGCTCTGATTCTTCACAGAAAGGGATTTGATTGTAGATTTTCAAACGGAGACATGGGTCTGCTCTGTTCCACTACTCAGGGAAAGGTATGGTTATTAATCTGTAGGAATTTTTAAACGCAATTTTAAAATAGGTTTGGGATTTTCTATTGGGCAGAGAGTGTAAATATTGTTTTGTTTAGAAACAAGTGTTCAAATCCAAGTATTTCTAGTAATTTTGAATATACAAACTAAATTACATTGAATTGTAGCAAGTGAATACTGTTTTAAAAGTATTAAAAAAAGTTTAAGAAGATCTAATTGTACAGTATTTAATCTATGATATTTAAAAATATTAAAAATCTTTGGCATGAGAATTTCTGTGCTGGCTGCTGCAAGGAGCTGTACAGTTTTAAGGTATTTACTGCTTTTTCTAAAAGTAGGTTTTTTGGGTTTTTTTTTTCCCCTCCAGATAAAGGTGCATAAACTCTTTAGCAAATTCAGAGTGGAAAGTCTTACACCTACATCGCTATCTTTGATGCATTCACCTCCAGATGCCAGAAATATAAGTGAAATAAATATGAGTTCTATGGAGATAAATACGTTCCGGATTCGGCTGAGATGAAATCCTGCTTTAATACTCAGAGAAGAATCTGCAATTGTATCTCTTCTGAGTTTCACGTGCAATAAGAGGCACATTAATGTTATTCCAGCTTCTGGATACTGTGAGAAAAAAATGCATTCTATAATTTTTTTTGACCAACACGATGAAAAGCCATGTTGCAAGCAGCTTTTTTTGTTGTTGTTCAGGTTTTTTCCCCCCATAAAATAGCAACATCATTATCAGTTAATACAACAAGTGAAGAAATTTCTATGGATGTTAACCTCTCAACAGATTAAATCTCAGGTTAAATGCTAATTAATGATGTTTCCGGTGTTCTAATTTTTAAGTGTAGGGGATTGGATTTTAAGCAGCCTTCTTCTCCTGATTCTTGATGAATTTATGTACAAATAACTCAGTGTAGAAAGTCCTGATGCAGCTTGGAAATAAAATGTTCCTGTGTAGTAGCTAAAGTCCAAATATTTGCAATCATTTATATAAATAACAATAATTTCAATTTATTCCACAATTAATTTCAATTTATTCAATACGAAGGGGATTATTAATTGTGGTAAAATGAAAGCCTGCAGTACTTGTGATAAGTGATGGTAGATTTTAATACTTCTACCATTCATTTGAGTTATGTAAATAGAAAAATATGAATCTACAAAGTAATTTTGCAATGGAAATGTTTAATAAAACTCCCATTTTGTTACTTGACACACTGGGATATGTGCAATTATTCCATTACCATGATGAGAAATGTCCATAATTATCATGAATACAAGATTTTTTATAAAACTCATTTAGATACTGGTGTTCTCTGAAATGCGTTTTCTATTTCAAGATTACCATATCAAAATAAATGTGCCTTATTTTTTGATATGTCTTGTTACAATTTTGGTGTCTATGTTAATGTTTTTGGGGAAAAGGTAGTTTATATAACACTTAAGCTGTGTATCTCCTATTTGACCATGCTGGCAACACTGATCTATGTACTCCTGCACCAAGTTTGTACTATCTTATTCTGAATATTTTGACTATTTGAATGTACTGATATGATGTCATGACATGAAACACCAACAAAAAAGAATTACTGTAGAAGCTAAATTCACCTGCTTTCAAGAAAATTGCAGCTTGATGCAGAGAGTCGATAGTAGGCAAGATATAGTTTGCAAACCCATCAAAACATGTTCTTGCATGTCACAAACTGTTAATTCAAATGATGTGCCTATATTTTAAACAACATTTTACAAACTTCCTTTGCAAACCTCACTTACATTGCCAGTGTTCATGTTACTGAAGAATAGAGACTTTTTTCCCCCATATCAATCCATATTTAGTACTTAAGCCATCTAAGTAGAGCTACTGTTTACAGTTAATATATATGAACACTCAATTGAATATGATCCCATTTTATAGTCTTCATTTATTTTCATAACTCTTTCTTCTATCTCTTGCTTATGCTTTACTTTTCCATACCTTGTTGCTTATCCTCAATACTAATGCATGAACAGTCATCATAATTGGTAAAAAGATGTGCTAGTTCTAATATTGCCTTCTTTATTTAATTTTATCATTGTTGTTCAACCATTACATCAAATATCAAAGTCTATCAAATTATTTCATGTAGCTATGGGCTATCTAAAAAGAAAATGAAAGTCAGGTTTTATGCATTGTCCTAGGTTGGATCTGTGTTGAGATTGTGTAGATTTTCTTACTTAATTCAATCTACTGTGTGTTTTGTAATAATGGGAATACTTTAATAGGATCTAGTGCAAGTTACATCAAGAATATAGGAACAACTAACCACAAGTGGAAGAATCAGATAGATCCAATAAATGGATGTTTTCATGCAATAAACATGTACTGTAACTTTTCGTAGATAGAATATTTGAAAATGCTGGGTTTTGTTGGAACTCAAAGCTTAGTAGACTTGCCAGCAGAAATTTCTCATAACATTTATTTTGTTGCTTCTTCAGAATTAAAATGTTTAAGAGAATTTTTTGTGTTCTGTGCAAGAAAACATTCAAAATCCAATTTCAGTTTTGCTAGGCAGAAATAGAAAATTTTGATGCAATAAAATTTTAAAGTATTTTGCCTCCTGGAATTGCTTTGAAAGATTCTTCATATAGCATTGAATTCTTTACTTTTATCATCAGCTGTACTATCATGATACGTAAATCTTCCTTAACCAGCAGATGTAATCCTTGTTCCTTTATTTTGCTTTTTTTGTGTGTGTGTGTGTAATGACAGCTTTCAATTTCAATTTCCTGAAATCCTTAACTAAATCAAAACTCTGGTCAAAGTCTCAAAAAGAATTTTGTTTGAATTGGTTCAGAGTGTTGCTGTCAATGAGGTGGTGTTTTCATTGGCTTGGGGTTTTGTTGGATTTTTGTTTTGTTATGTTTTGGGGATTTTGGTTTTGTTGGTTGTGTTTTTTTTTTTTTTTTCCACAAGTCAATGAATTCTTATGCGGTTTTTTGTGAATTGGCCATCTAATTCAATTTCATTATGCTGGGGTCTTTTTCTGTTTTTATAGCTTCTGGGTTTGTAGCTATTGGTTAAGAAAAAGAAGCATCTTTACCTTGCCAGTATGATTTTAAATACAATGCCATGTAAGAAATGGTTTAAAACCCTATTGTTACTTTCAATACAAGAGTTCTACATGTTCTGATTTTATGGTTTGGGGGTTTTTTACATTCCTTTATCTTAATTTTCTTTGGTTTACTTGCTTATATTGTCTGAAACAAACTGATTTCAGCTGAAGGTTTTTGATATTTTCTCTTGGAAGATTTTATATCTTATGGGGATATGTAAAATAAGATCTCTAATAAAAGATAATGTTATTGTGAGATGTGGTCAGCGTCATTAATGCCTTGGCTTTAACAATTTTTTTTTTTTTTTAATGAGAGAAACAACAAATATAACTCCTTTGAAANTGTTGGGAATGACAGTTATCTGTAGTGAGATGAACTCCTGATCAATGGTGCAATCTATTTCACAGCTGCCAAACAGTAGAGGATAGATGCTAACTTCAGAGATGTAAACAGGTGAGATTGCACAGTGTGGGAAGGAAATGGGCAGCTCTTTAGCAAAGGAATTCATGCACTCACTTCATAGAAAATACTAGAAGGTTTAAAATTCCAGATTTTTTTTTTAATTTGAATTAGTGTTTATCTTTGAAGCATTTGGGAGCAATGAAATAGATGCTATTCTTGCACACACAATTAGAACATAGCAAGTCAAAGTAACAGTTCAACTGTAATTAGACTGCTCACTTTTTAAGAAATTATATAATGCTAATGTAATGTTCTGTAATTGCACAGGGTAAGTTGAATAGGCATACATGTTTTACACATTTGCTTCCCAAAGTGGTGGTGGAGCTTGAACACAATGACTTGCAAAGACAATCAAGTATAACTTTCAGTCAGTGCCTGAGGCTTTTTGATGTCTGGTTAGTCTTAACTATAAATGTAAAAGCAAACATACACACACACAAAGTAAATCCCCATCATTTTAAAGCTGAAGTTTCAAGATAAAACCTGAAAGTGTATGATATCTAATAGGCAACAATGGATATGGATCTAATTTAAAGCAGCCCTTCAGGTGATTTTAAGGTCACTGTATTTTGGAATCAACATCAGTATGGCCATGTGGACAGAATACATTCCACTAATTCCAGTAACCAATAATGTATAGTTTTACTATATGAAATTACACTAAATATATTTATGCATGCATACGCTTTATGTTTTAAAAAAAAACATGTGGGATGTCTCTATACATCTTTACTGATAGTGACACTATTGCTCAGATTTAGTGGGTTATTTGACTCATGATGGGTTATATAAATCTGTGATAAAATCTAAAACAGAGATTCAGTCAATTGTCCCTTTTTATTTTAGGATAACCAATCTGTCATAATATAATGAATTTCAAAAATCAGCCAAAGTTAATAATTTGTTCTTCTAAAAGAGGGAACATACAAAAATACTCAGGTCAATGTAGAATTATTGAGACTTTTCAGAAAGTTCTGTTACTGACAAAACGTTTGTCTGTCTCCAATTTTTCTGTAAATTATTAAATTGTGGACCTGTCAATCTTTCAATATACATATTTTATGAACTAATAGATATTTAAACTCTATATTGCATCACCTAATCTTTGTACTCCAGGATTTCTGGAGTACAAAGAATCAGTAGTGGAGTATCGGTAGTGCATTAGATTTCCATTACTCCCCTTCCTTTAGGTAAATCATTTAATAGCACTAGGAACAGTAAGAAAATTATTTTTTTTAAAACATCCATAAATTATATAAAATTCTTCTGTTTGGACTGTAGAAGCACAGACATTTTTGATTATACATTTCGGAGCTTCAGGTTCTCAATATTCTTCCTGAAATGCAGTGCCTGTTAATGTGATCCCCAGTCTTCAAAAATCATTCATTTTATGAGTATCAGTAGACTGAAGACTTCAGTCATGGTTTTACCTCCACCATCACCACTCCCTTTGCATTGGACGAGTCCAGCCTACAGGAAAGCACTTCTTTGTTCCTTTCAAATCATGACCTGCAAAGTCTCATGATCTCCCCCGATAGCTGGTCTATTTTTATCTCTGTCTTAACTTACTCCTTTTGTCTTTTCTCCATTCTTGGCATGCCAGCTAAAGGTGTGGGCATTTGTAGGTTCCAGCATTGATACAGCCCTCCCATGGCACATAATGGAGCTTTCTGGAGTTGGCCTATCTGCAGTGTCAGCCAGAGCATGGGATGTGATAGATTCTTGAAGAATTACGTTTTAAGTGTACATCAATGATCATGCAAATGTTGTGCATGCCCAACTTGCTTTCCAGAACTGCCTTGCATCACTGGCCTCCTCCTCAGAAACACACACCTTTTTTTCTGAAAATCCACTTGAACAAGCTTCAGTGCCATTCTCCCTTTTTCTCTTCCTCAGTTTCATGATATAACTCACTCTTCATTTCAGGACCTTTCAGTCATCCTTTTGGTAACCTACCTTCCAGAAGTCTTGCATATGTTCAGAAAGAATAAGTAGCTGTCTTGCAGTTTAAAATGTCTAATGAAGACAAAATAGATCTTAAGTAAGCCGTGCTGTCTGAATCACTTGCAGTAGTAGAGACATGCAGCTTTGCAAACACAAGATGACTTTTTTTTCACAAAACATTTTAATACCTGTGATAGTGAAAAGATGTATTATCTATGTTCTCTTTTGTTTTGAATTATTTAAAACTAATTATTTTACAAACTAAAATAAACAATACGAGTTTAATGGAAGCAATTCAGATTGATACTGATAGTGTCAAAAGATTGAATACAGCTGTTACAAACATTTTTAATGGAGCATGTTAGTGAAAGTCCTTCAACCAGATAAAGATTTAAGGTTTGCATGACAAAAGGGATTTTTTTGTTTTGACAGTGACCAAATCAGTCTTATTGCTTTTTCTTGTATCATAGTAAGTGAAATCTACTGACTTGACTAGTAGACATTGGAAAGAATCTGTGAAAGCTCAAATATAACTGTAAGGTAAAGTTACTCAAATGGTTTTGACACAAGGGCCCACAACCTATTAGCCTAACTGGTATTCAAATACACAGAATGAGCGGTGAATCTTCATTCATCAAATATTGGGCCTTTGAAAAATAAGTCGAGATGATAATAATTACATTGCATTGGGTTTTGAAATAGCTAATCAATGTGTAATTGTTGCTAGGAAAGGTACCTTACAATTTAAGTTTGTGGAAGTTCATTTTTAAAGATAAACTCTATGCAAAACTCATGATTTGCATTTATTGGTAGCTTTCCAGAGAGAACTCATGAGGTGTAGCTGAAATGGGAAACCTGTAGTTTGGGAAGCTTTAGTTATTAAAGCTCCTGCAAATGTGGATCAGAAACAGATCTCTGATAATTTTCTGAATATTTTTGATAGCTCTTACCTAGATGGTAGGATATTCTCATTTTAATATACAACATATGAAACAATGAATCAAGTATATGCTAGTCAAGAAGGAAACATGTTCTGTCCTTGATGCTGAAAAGCATTCTTTGATAATGATATACATTTAATTGGGGATAATTAAATGTATATCAGCTCTTCCATGATAAGATTCAAGAGAATTCTTCTAAAGCGAAGGAAAAAAAAAAAGCGTGTTTCACTGACCCAGCAAGAGTTTCGTAGAGGCGTGTGACACAAGCACCATCTAAAATAAGCATCAATAGCTAAAGAAAAGAAGAGGCACTGAGATCTCATTCCACAGAGCTTTGTCAAAATTTGTGTGGAATCTTACAGCAATCCTCATCATTTTCCCATGTTTTCAATTAAAAAATTGAAAACTCCAAGCAAGCCACCATCTCATCACCTCCAAAACACATCTAGACTCTGAGAATACCATGTCATCTCTGTCATGATTTTTAAAATTTGGCAACATAATGTCTATAGAATTCCAGTTAAATTTTCTTTTGCAAACTGATCAAAATACAAGTTTTATTGAGCTTTCTAGTCACAGTGTTCTCACAGTGGCACTGCGTAAAATATTATATGCCCAAAGCCTTATGACTGTGGCGACAGGCTGTATATTGGATATGCATGTCACTGAGGAACAGGGTTGAAAAGGTGCTGGCTGTGTTGTGGTGGGAGGTGTGGAACTGTGGGCGGTCAAGGTGTGAGTTTACAGTTCCTCTAAAAGTGAGAGCAATCACTAATTTAATGCTGCCTTATGCATGGATCAAGTTGAAAATTGAGATTAAACAATTTTTAACAATTGGCATTGATGCATAGTAACATGACACCAGTGTTTGGTTTAATTTTGTGTTCTACACTTGGCTTTAAAAGCAGGTACTCATAAATTGAAACTAATCCAAAGGGCAAAGGGAAAAAAAAAATTGGCTAATGACAGAGCTATGATAGAACAAAAGGATTTCTCTTGTCTGAAATGATGCTTCAAATCATGTTTGAAGGCTCTGGCTTGTTTGCTGAAAGGTGTCCTGCAGTCTGAATAAGAATTAATAAAGTTTATTGACCTGTGAAAACACAAGGTTGTCAGTATGATCAAATGGGAAGAAATGTGAACAATATTTTAAAAATTCATTTATTATAGCCAGGCAATCAACAAAGAGGAATTTCCATGGACAGAAACAGAAGTGAGAAGCCATAAATGAAAGGCATTTTGTTGGACTTTGTTGGACATATCATCTGCTTATGGATTTGCCACTTTTCCAGAAGAAACACCAATGTATATTCTCATCTACTTATTTTTTTCTTTCACACTGGACACAGGTTTAGGGACACAGAACTTACTTTAAGAATTTAGTGAGAGAATCAAGTATATAGTTATTTTCCCTACTTTGTGTATTGGTGTTACTATGGGAGAAAGTCTGTAGTTATTGCAGAGTTTTTTTCATTAAATTTAATGGATAAGTAAACACTTGCTAATCAGCAAATCTGATATTCTGCTGTATTTATTTTGAATTCCATTTTTATTTAATTACTTTGGAAAACAGCAACACATTTCCTGTGAAAAAGAATTGCTTTGCTTTGGGAGATCTATGTCTATGCTTCAATATTAGAAGAAATATAAATATTTAAATTTCTACTGATAGTGAAAGGCTGTAGGATGCCTTGCACTCAGAGATAGCTGATTTTTTTAAAGAAAATAGACAATTAAGTGGACTTATGAAATGGGAAAATCAACAGGAATGCATCTATTCTAGAAATACTCTTCACTTTCATATTCATGATAAATTGTTTTTGATCATACAGTGAATGCTTGAATATCAAAAGTAAATTATTTGACAGGGGAGAGAAACAATGGATGATGATCAGAGCATGGTTCCACTGCTCATCACGGGAAGAGGAATCTCTTAAGATTATTTCATTATTTTAAATTGTTGGATATTCTACAGTTCTGGAAATTTCAGTCAAGGTAAGACAGAATGAAACTGGGGAAAAGGGAAATTTGGCAGTGGGAAATGTGCAGATAATGGGACTGAGAGAACATCTAGCCAAGACTAGAGCACTGGGAGGACAGCAAAGTACATTGGTGTCAACATATCTGTGAGCTGGAATTGCGTAAGAGGACTGAAACTTAACAAGAATAAAAAGTTTATAGTGAATACACATTTTCACATCTATCAGAGACCAAGGGAGAAATGTGAACCTACAGCTCCTTGGTAAGGTGAAATATTTGGAATCCAGAAATTTGTAGTATTTTAAGGAACATTTAGTCTTCTACCAATATGGAGGTGACATTGGGGATTGGCATGGTGGATTTTGTGGGATTAATAGCAATAGTAATAAATAGCAATAGCAATAGCAATAGCAATAGCAAGAGCAAGAGCAAGAGCAATAGCAAGAGCAATAGCAATAGCAATAGCAATAGCAATAGCAATAGCAATAGCAATAGCAATAGCAATAGCAATAGCAATAGCAATAGCAATAGCAATAGCAATAGCAATATAAAGATGACATCAGTTTATAACATCTGCTTGCCTAAAAGCAGCCAGTATCACCCTGGTTGACAAACAGCAACATTTCTTATAGCTGGGGAGCAGCAAATTCTACAAAACTCTTGTTTGCAGATCTTGGAAAGCACAAGTGCATTACTGTCATTGGAACAGTGTGCGGGGTCCTGCCAACACAAGATGATAATGGTTCGAGTATGAGAATAGAAATGTGACTGACTTCTTGCAAGCCAAGTGGAGAAGCACTTAAAAAATTGAAA
>VWYO01027363.1:59328-72172 GCA_013400275.1 Rhadina sibilatrix | reverse complement strand
TTTTTTTTGCCTTTTTCTCCCCCCATTTTATGGCTTGTTACAGAGCTGGGAATAGCAGGGCTTGTTTTGTTGTTCTTATTGTGTTTTATGAGGACAATGCCTTGTCCAGAGCTCCAGACATCAGATTTTTTTTTTTTTGGGGGGAGTGGGGGGGAAGATAAAGCTTCCGGCAAAATCTCTTGGCTCCCGCCCAGGTCTCCCTTAACTCCTTCTGGGAATGCTCAGGGTCTGACAGCTGGGGATGGGCCACAATGGGGTGGTCAAGAAGTCACAGATGCTCGGAAATATTTGATCTAATCTTGCTCCTTAACCAGTTTCAGCCCCTCAGTCGGATTCTTCCAGGCTGGCTTTGTGGTTTGTTTTTTTTCTGGAGGGATTTGGGGTGCAGGGAAGGGAGTTTGCCTGGATGGGGCAGAGGAAGGGGATGTGGGGCATAAAGGCACATTTGGATCATAAATGGCAGGATCCCGGGATGGTTTGGGTGGGAAGGACCTTAAGGATTACCCAGTCCCACCCCAGAGATTCCCGAGCATCCCTCCTCCCATTCCTTGTTCACAGCCGGGCTCCTGCCGGGCGCTGGATTCCAGCTGCTTGGTGAAGTGAACGAGGGAAGGAAAGAGCAAAATCCAAGCAAGGTCCAATCCCGGGGGCTTTGGGGCTTTGAAGGGATCACAAGTTCCTCCCTCACAGCAAAGGCTGGATCCACTTTTCCAACCACCCATTTGTGGGTGTGAGTTCCCCAGGGCAAGGAATCCAGTCGGGAACGAAGCCAAGAGAAGGCAGAGCCTGAATCCTTCCCAGAGGGAGGATGGAATCTGGGCTAACACAGGGAGAACATCCAAGTACCTGGAAAATCCTTGGAGATTTCTGCTTGCTGCCATTCCATGGAGGCAGCTTCTGCAAGACCTCTGGCCCCCACCAAAGGTGTTTTGTTTTGTTTTTTTTTTTTCTGCTCCTGTTTTATTCCTGTTACTGGGAGTGGGGAAGTGGCTCTGCTCATGTTTTCCCCATCACTACAAAGAAGAGCCCTGGAACAAACCCCAAATGCTCAGCACTGCCTGGGAAAAGGGAGAGAAATCCCACAAGGAACACTGCTAAGGCTGCAGGAGCTGCAGGAGGACTCAGATCCCATCCCAGCTCTGCTGATTCCCTCAGGATTTTCCTGTCCTGCGGCCCCTCCAGCTCTCCAGCCCTTTGCTCCTTGTCCATCCCAGCCCCTGGCTCTCCCCCTTCCCTCTCCCCTCCCGTGCTGGACACTGCTGAGTTTCTTTTTTAGCTAGAAAATCCCATTTGCTGCCAGCTGCAGGGAGAAGGTTTGGTGGGATGAGAGGGAAGGGGATAAAGGGAGGGAAGGGGATAAAGGGAGGAAAGCACTTGGGGGGAAAGGGGGGAGCAGGGGTGCTCCAAGCCCACAACACCCCCCAGACACCGAGGGCTGCCATGCCCCAGTGGCATCCTGAGAGACCAAAGCCCAGGGAAATGGGGCTCTCACCAAACCCAGGAGGCTCCTGCCCACTTCCTAGAACATTCCTGGAACTGAGGAGCGCGGAGGTGCCGCTCTCCAAAGCCGTCACGTTCCATGTGCGGAGCTGCCCCGGCGCTGAGCTCAGGGCTCTGCTCCCCTCCCAGCCCAGGATGGATTCCAAGGCCTTGGCTGCTTTCCCCACCTTTGGATGTGCCGAGCTCAGCTCTGCTCCCTCCCTGCTTGGGGCTAAACACAAGAATCCTGCTGGGCTTTCAACAGGAGAGGCAAAGAGGGACTGGGGACAAAGGGATGGAGGGACAGGATGCAGGGAATGGTTTCCACTGGCAGCAGGCAGGGATGGATGGGATTTGGGGGAAGGAATTCCTGGCTGAGAGGGTGGGGAGGGGCTGGGATGGAATTCTCAGAGCAGCTGTGGCTGCCTCTGGATCCCTGGAAGTGCCCAAGGCCGTTCTGGAGCAGCCTGGGACAGTGGAAGGTGTCCCTGCCATGCACTGGATGCTCCTTCAAGATCCTTCCAACCCAACCCATTCCATGATAAATGGGGAATGCGAAAAATATGAGAAACACAAACCACAGCCTGACACAAAGAGATTGTGAAAGGGTCACTGGGATGCCGGGAGAGGGAGCTGGGACAACCAAAGTGCTGCAGGGATCAGAGCAGCTCCAGAATTTCAGGTTCACAGGCGATAGAGCAATCAAAATCCAGTTGGGTTTCAGCGACTGGCTTGGAAACCTCCCAGGAATCTCTGGTTTCAGGCGAGTTGGAAATAAAACAAACTATTCTGATGGTATTCAGCCTCCGTGTTCAGACAAAACTCAGCAGCCAGGGAGCCTGAACTTGCTGGTTTTGCAGCAGTTTTTCACAGCCCGAGGACGCCGTGTTTCTGGTCAAAGCTGATCCCGCTTTTTGGGCTCTTCGTTGTGATGCAAATTATCCATCCCAGCTACCGTGCTCAGGCTGGGTCATTCCCTGGGGGAGAGAGGCTGGGATCAGGCTCGGGGATGGTGCTGAGGACACAAACACTGAACCCCGCCTGAGGCACGGCAGGGAAACGGGGGCAGCTGGAGCCCAGGAGTGCTGGGAAAGCCCTGCCCACCGCCAGGAACATCCCAGGAGGGCGAACCATTCCCTGAGATCCATCCCTGCTCCCACAGGGAAGACAGCGGTGCCTTCCTCAGGAGGAAGGGGACGTCACCTCGTCTAAGGTCCCATCCAGCCCTTCAGCTGCTGCCACTGTCCCTCTCTGTCCCCAGACAGGACTTTGGGAACGCTCCCGATCCATCGCCTTTCCCCCACCCAGAGCACTGCCCGAAGCTGCTTTAATTAAGCAGAGTTGTGTTTAATTCAGGAACAGCTCAGCACCTGTCGGGGCTGCCCCATCCAACCTCTGGGCTCCAGCTCCTCCTCCCTCCTCCTCACATTCCAGGGGTCGCTTCCCTGCTCAGGACTCGTTCCTGGCCGGGGACACCCATCCCCCTGCAGGGACAGGGACAGGGACAGGGGTGGTGACGTGTCCAGCCAGCCCAAACCGACGTGGAAATGGTGCTCCCAAGAGGCTCGGAGGAGACGCGCCCTGGGAATGTGTCTGAGCAAGGCTGGGGCTGGGATAAATCGCGATAAATCGGGATAAAATGGGGTAAATAGCGCGCCTTAGCAAAAGGCTGGTGAAGGGAATTCTTGGCTCACACTTCAGGAGTTTTGGGTTTTTTGTTTGTTTGTGGTGGGTTTTTTTGTTTTGTTTTGTTTTTGTTTTTGTTTTCCCACGGTTTGTCACTGGCACCATCAACACGTGGAGGGTGGAAAATGTGTCCAAATATCTGAAACAAATCTGCATTGTTGTTACAGGGTTCTCTTTTTTTGGAGCAACTCTTAAATCACCTCCAGTGAGAGAGGCTTTAATTCAGCTGCTCCATCCAGCTTCCCTCATCCATGGAGAACTCTTCCAAGTGGGGTCCAGATCTGTCAGGAGGGAGAACTCACACTGGAGGAAGTTGTTTGGAAAAAAACCTAAGAGCTATAACAGTCCTGGAAATTCTGAAATGCAACCACCACCCACACATGCACAGATGGACACACACTGAGAACCTCCAATGCAGAGGAAAATCGAGATATTTTAGAAATAGCATTGACATTTAGAATCCAAGAACGGTTTGGGTTGGAAAGACCTTAAAAGATTATCCCATTCTACCCCCTGCCATGGGCAGGGACACCTTTCACTGTCCCAAGTTGTCCCAAGCCCTGTCCAGCCTTGGACACTTCCATGGATGGGGCAGCCACAGCTTCTCTGGGCAACTTCCCTCGGTGTCTTCAGCAAAAAGAGGATTTTGTTTGAACCTGGTTAAAAAAAAAAATAAAAATTAAATTAAATTAAATTAAATTAAATTAAATAAAAAATACAATAAAATACAATAAAATACAATAAAATAAAACAAAATAACACAAAATAAAATAAAATAAAATTTAAAAAATTAAAAATAAAATACAGTAAAATACAATAAAATACAATAAAATACAATACAATACAATACAATACAATACAATACAATAAAATAAAATAAAATAAAATGGAGAGATCTGAAAACCCAAGAGTTACAAGAGTTGCAAGTGATGAGACTGAAATTCAGCGAGATCCTCCCACTGATGAGGAACAGATGCCACGGAGAAAGTGCAGCCAGAGGGATGGAAAAGGACGTTCCCCGAGTGCCTCATTCCCTCTACAGCTCCAGAAAGAGTTAAATCCATTCAGGGACTCTTGGAATGGGTTCCACTATTCCCTCACAAAATGAGACCCAGCCTCATCCCATGTCCCAGTCATGTTTTCACCTCTAAACTGACTGAAAGATGCCATCAAAAAGAAACATTCCAGTTAGTCTCCAAGCTCTCAGCTCAGGGATGTTGAGTTTCTCTTCACCAACGATGGAAAGAAATTTCACAAGAAATTCCTTACTGGCACCACTCCAAATTCAGCCAGATCCGAGCTCGGGCATGGAAGGTTGGAACCTCACCCCCCAAAAAATCCCACATCCAGGAGACTCTAAGTTAAACGAATTTCAGGATGCCTCCTGCATGTCCCTGCTGCAAGAGGAACATCTGTTTCCTATGGAGTGGGGAGATATCCTCTGATTTAATCGGGCTGGGGAGATTAGAAGGATAATGGGAGACATTTGCAAATTCCAAGTTTCCTAAGACTTCTCATTTTCATTTCAGGAAGCCTGAAGGGAAAGGGTTGAGCCTGTGCTGCAGTAAAAGTGGGCTGAACAAAGCTCGTTAGGGATCACAGGAAAGCAGGGATCATTTACATCTCTCTTATCAGCTGGAAAACTGCACAAAATCCAGGCCTCTCTGACACCATCCTGAGCTTTGATCCAGAGCTCCTGCACAAGGAGAGGTGAGCTCAGGTGTTACTCCAAGCCTTGGGTGAGCTCCTGAGACACAGAGGGAAGAACCAAAGGTGGGAGACTTGTCCCAGATTTGTGCAACTTCCAGCAGGAAATAACCACAGCTTCCAGAAGGAAATAACCACAACTTCCAGCAGGAAACAACCACAGCTTCCAGCAGGAAACAACCACAGCTTCCAGCAGGAATTCAGGCTCCATTTGGAATCATCTGCCCAGACTGGAGCTGGGTGTTGTCAACTCTTTCTCTCCCTTTTCAGAGACTTCCCCACAGGTGAAATGGCTCCTGGAGAGTTGTTAGCTCTGCTTATTCCCTGTTCTGTGTCCTTCCCATCCACCTTCCCTATTTTTCCCTATTTTCTCCCAAGTCAGTGAGGTGATTCTGCATGAGAAGGAGAAGCCTGGGTGGAAACCTCTGGGATGTGGCATCATTCCTGCTGCTGTTGGACACTGGTGGGATCTCCTGGAGCTGTCCACGTGGTGGGGAAGATACTGGATGTGTGTTTTAATTCAGCCTAAATACCCAAAAACCAGGTTAAACCAGACCAGAGGCTCCATAAACCTCATTTGGAGAGAGCTGGGGAGATCTGGTGCCTCAAGCAAGCGGCTCCAGGTGGAACAAGCTCCCCAAAACACCCTAAAATGAACCAAATCCCAAAATATCCATCCCCATGGAGGCTGGGGCAAGGTCCCCTGATGGACCAACGTGCTGGCTTCGATTCCTAAAGGAAAATATGGCCCTAAAGCCACCCAGCCCTTCTGCTCCTTTTGGGCCTGACCCAAACCTGCACCTCCCCTCCCCCTGCATTTCCCCCTGACACACCTTTCCTTCCACTGGAACATAACCCCAAATAAGATGTTGGCCTGACATGAAAGGAAAATGTATAAATATTTTTAAAAAGAGAAGAATTCCTGCCTCTCCACCAGTTTGCTCCAACTAATAGGTTTCAGATGTCTCACATACTTCATTCATTCAGCCCCATTCAGTCTCCTAGGAGCCCCCGCTGTATTTATTAAACACAGCAATTGTGGAATGTTCAGCACTTACAGAATCAAACACACCATTTTTTTTTCTTTCCCCCCCACCCCCCCGCCCCCCCCCAAAAAAAGTGTAATTAGAAAGCTTTGTGAGTGACTTAAAACCATCATCCTGCTTCCAATCCCAGTGCCCACTCCTGCATCCTGCCATGGCTCGTGCCACGGTTTAACCCTTCCTGCCTGCCCAAGAACACCTTTTTTTGGGGGGAGGGAAGGGAGTTTTATCCTCAGCAGGATGATTTCCCTGCCATGCTGGAGCACCTCCTGCTCGCTGCGTTGTTCCTGAACGTGTTCTTTTGGACACTTGGCTCTCACATCCGACTTGTCTCCGCAGTCTCGGCAGCTCTTCCCACTCCTGGAGGTGCGAGCCGAGGCTGGAATCCTGCAGGATGCCAGGGCTAATTTCAGCAGCACGGAGCTGGAGAACACGAGCTCTTTCCTAGAGGGATTCGAATGGAAGCAGACAGAAGAGCAGAGCCATTTCTCATTCCAGAGCTGGCAAGGAGAGCCGAGGAGGATGTCTGGGCTGCAGAGGCAGGACGTGGGGTTGGTTCCAGCACCGGTGACCTGCCAGGGCTGGGGGACTGCTCCGAAAGGTTTGCTGGAGTCTGGCACTGGCCCAGGCCCATTTTTTGGGGAGAGACACATGAAAAGCAGAGCTGAGAGGGGACGTGAGGCCCTGAGCCTGGGCTGGGACCATCTGGCACGAGCCAGCGGCGGAGGAATGGCCTTTGCTTGAGGCCACAACCAGTTCATGCAGCTGCTGAGTTCTGTCAGTCTGGAGCGCTCCAACAGGAGGTCATGGCCCCCAACCAGCCTCCCCTGGGCCAGCAGCTCCATCCCCTGGGCCAGCAGCTCCATCCCCTGGGCCAGCAGCTCCATCCCATGGGCCAGCAGCTCCAGCTCATGGGCCAGCAGCTCCATCCCATGGGCCAGCAGCTCCATCCCCTGGGCCACCAGCTCCACCCCAGCCTCCCCTGAGCCTCAAACTCCATCCTAGCCTCTCCTGGGACTGAAACTCCATCCCAGGAAGGGAGCACAGCTCAGCCCCTGCACACCCACCCTGGGCACACCGAGCTCTTCCCAAAGGTGAGGTGGTTCATTTTCTGCCCTTTTTTGGCTCCTTTCCCCCATGGGAGACCCCTGGTTCAAGGGAACAGTGCTGCTGTCACTGTTTCCACATTACTGCCCACTTCAAAGAGCCTGCAGTGAGTCTTGTCCCAGACATTCCCAGGGGAGCCGTCGGTTTCCAGGCAGGATCCCTGGTTATTGGTCCCACTGCAGGAGGTCGTACGGGAAGGGATGAATCCCCGTGGCTGTGAAACACCAAACGTGCTGAGAGCCCCTCCAGAGCCTCCCAAAGCCTCGTTACAGCACTGGGTAATTAAAGTCCAGCTGTCACAGCCTCTGCCTGGGCACAAGGGCAGCTCCTTGCTCTGACCACTCCCAGGGGTTCCCAGTTTTCCTCTGCTTTTGCCATCTCATTGTACAAGGAGAAACACCTCTGGAAACCCTGGTTCCTGGAATTTGCAAGTGCTCTGGCCAGGGAATGGTCACATTCCCAAGGCTGCCAGAGCTCCAGGAGCATTTGGACAACGCTTCAGGCACAGGGTGAGAGGGTTGGGGTGTCTGTGTAGGGCCAGGAGCTGGACTCTGATCCTTTTGGATCCCTCCCAGCTGAGGAGATCCCATGGTTCTACAGTTCCATGAGTAATTAGCAATCCAGGTTAATTGTCTGGTAGGGTCAGACCCTTCTAGAAGGATCATTTCTACTTGTACAGTGTCTTCACACCCCCAGGAGCCCAGCTGGGACTGGGATATCCCGGGCAGTGCCAGGTATCCTGCTCTTCCATCAGCATCCTCACCCCCACCAGATCGCAACTCCTGCCTTCAGGGAACTCCCAGGTGAAACCCAAGGCAAGTCCTGCAGCTTTGTGGGAGTGTAGCCACCTCACACTCAACTCATCCCAAGCTTTAGGAAACCCCAGACTGCCTCAGGGATCTGAGAGTCTGGATTCAAGGATCAGGAAGCCATGGAGCAGCCCAGCCTTCCAGCTCCTCAGGTCAGAGTTGTTCCATCTCCAGTTGTTCCCGGATATTCCAGTGTCACTCAGCTGTGTGCTCATGGCACAATTCCAGATCTCTGCAGAGATGCCCAGGCCGTGAGCACAAACCACTGCCCCAGTCTGACCATGTATTGGAAAAACCCCTGAGGAAGATTCCTGCCCATTCCTGAAACTCGGTGCCTCTGGGACAGCAATTCCTCCCCATTCACCCCGGGTTTCCAGCCTTTTTTGTGAGGTTGGCTGAGCATCTGCTGGTGATTAAGGATTTTGTCATCTGGAAAGAGCTGACAATTACCTCCAATTATTCCAACTAGGTCAGGTTCTTCAACACGAGTTTATGTGATGACTCTTGGCTGGGATTTAGGATTTCAAACCCCACTGGAGAGCAGAATCCACCGCTCCTCTCTCACATTCAGGAAAAAATTCCTTCCATAAATAACAGCTCCTTGTCCCACAGGACTTGACCTGTGTGTCCCTGACCTCCTGTTGTTTCAGGACAACACCCCAGGAACTGCACAACAGGCATGGTTCTCCAGAACTGGAAAGGGGAGTGAAGGGAATTTCAGGATGCTCCAGGAATTTCAAGAAGGGTTTTACTCATCAAACCTTCCATGTCGAAATTCCCAACTTGCTTCAAAATGTCCTTTTGGGCCTCAGGTGCCAGGTGAGAGAGTGGGGACTGAGGTTTAAACTTTGTGCATGCAAAGTATGCCTCATTCCTTTTCTTGGGATCTACTGTCCTGGACAGGCTCTAATTTCCCACTGGGAGCTTCTCCTTGTGTGAGCAGCAACCATTTAACAGGGGCTGGACTGAAGTCCTTTAAAGATTCCTGCCAACCCAAACTATTCCAGGGCTCTTTGAACAGTTGTACTTCTCCAGTCCCACAGCAGATTGGGGTTGCCCCTCTTCTCCAGGGAAAGGGTCTTTCCAGGTGTCCCTCAAAAGCTTCTCCACGTTCCCGGTTCCCATTCAAGACTCAACGTGTCTGAAAAGCCTCCTCAGAAATCTCCTGCAGAGCAGGAAAGGTGGAGAGAATGGAGGACCCAAAAAGCCATTTGTGGCCCTGCCCGTGCCAGGTGCTGTCCTTGTCCCCCGTCACCCTGCCCAGCACGGGCACCTCTTGTTTTCCAGCAGGTTTCTGGCAGGGCTTCCCACAAAGATTCCCTTGGGGAAGGAAGCATGTCCCACAAAGCCCAGCTCGGAGCACACCCCCAGGAATGATATGGTCCAAATGGGACAAACACAACTGGAAAATGTGCTGCGCTGCGAGGCCAGGAGATTCCAGCTCCCTCTCCCTAATTACAAGTGATTGCTTCTTGGCAAGAGCTCAACCTGCCAGAGCAGTGAGGTTTTACAAACATTCACACAGGCATTAGATCATTGTTTGAAGGAGTTATTGGCAGCCCAAATCTGAAGTAAAAACAGAGTTTAAAGCAGACCATATTGACCAGGGTGAAGCTGGCTGCTTTTATGTCTCCTGCTTGTCTCTGGACACCCAGGACCCCATTTGTTTCCTGTCACTCCCATCACCATGGCATTCCTGGGGCTGGATGTCACCGTTTTGGGGGGTTCTGCCTTTGGAGGGTTCTGTCCTTGTTGGGAACACAGGTTTATAAAATCAAGAATCCCAGGATGGTTTGGGTTGGAAGGGACCTTGAATCCCATCCAGTGCCACTCTCTGCCACGGGCAGGGACACCTCCCACTGTCCCAGGTTGCTCCAAGTCCCATCCAGCCTGGCCTTGGACACTTCCAGGGATGGATCCAGGGGCAGCCACAGCTGCTCTGGGTACCCTGTGCCAGGGCCTGCCCACCCTCCCAGGGAGGAATTCCTTCCCAATATCCCATCTGTCCCTGCCGTCTGGCAGTGGGAGCCATTCCCTGTGTCCTGGCACTCTAGGCCCTTGTCCAAAGTCTCTCTCCGATATTTATTTCTTTATATCCAAGAAACACCTTCCCACACCCAAACACTGTCACCCATTGGGAATGAGGCCTTTTCCCTTTGTATTTCAGCAGAATCTTTCTGCTTTGCCCTCATGAATTTATCCTCGTCTTTGCTGGGCCAGTCTGACATCACGGGATGAGCTCTGGAGAGCTCTGCCATCCTCTCCCAAAACCTTTGGGAAAGCAGGCCCGTGGCAAAGGACAAATGGGAATTCCCAGGGAATCCTGCTGCCAGTCCCTGGGAGAACAAACGCCTGCAGCAGAGGTGAGTCTGTCCTGCACCACGCTCAGAGCCTCTGACAGCTTGGATAGGGATAAAAATACTTCAGGCAGGAGCTCCTCATGGAGCAGCTCCCACCCCGCAGCCCTGGAGGACACCCTGGCCTTCCACGTGTTCCTAAATTAGATCTCCTGAGAGCAGCACTGGCTTTTAAAAGGGAGGCAAGCTTGTTAGTGCCCAGCATTATCCCTTAAACGGGAATCCGCAGTTTTACTGCACTTGGAGGGGCTGCAAAAGGGAAGAGGGGAAGGGGGCTGAGCAGGGAGCAGCAGAGCCCCTTTGCCTGGCACTGGGGGACACTCAGGAGCTCTGTAATTGTGAAGTTCCCCAGTGCTGAGGTAGAACAAGCCCCGGACTAAACCCAGGAGCCTTGGGAAGGTGCAAGAAGATGCAGAGAAGGTTTGTAGGGGCAGCTCCCCAGCAGGCCCCTTCTCCTGAGGCCAAAACCCCGGGCTGGAAAGGGTCTAAGTGAGGATTGCCAAGCTCTCCACCCATGAAAGTCAGGGTGTGCAGGCTCCTTTCTTCTCAAACCACGGCTTGAGTTACACACCCCTGTGCTGCTGGTGCAGGAAACCCAGGGAAGGCAATGTTAGAGGAGTAAAAAAGCTCCTGTGCTGTCAGAGATTCCCTTCCCAGCCCGCCCAGGGAGCAGGGATCCCGGCTGGAAAAGGCTCCTGTGACACTGCTCCAGGGTTTCCTTGGCCAAGAGGATTTGGGGTGTGTAGATGTGCCTGTCCCCACGTTCCCAAAGAGCTCCCGTCTTGTCCTGGAGATCCAAATTAATAAGGGAACAAATTAATCAAAAGTGGTGTCTTTTGGTTACAGAGACACCTCCAGAATCTGAACATAAATGATGGAGAAACACAGTGAGGTCTGAGAAGCACCAATTAAACCTGTCCTGCCAAGGCCACTTTTGAATCAGAACCCAAAATCAAAAGGACAAAAACAAACGACACGGGAACCATGGCTGGAAAAGCTCTCAGGGATCTGCCATCATGTTTTAGGAAGAATGTGGAATTTCTGCTGCTTTAAACTGATCTTACAGTGCAAACATGGTAGTGCAGCAGTAGCCTTAGGAAAATCTGAACCAACAAAAAGCTTAATGACCTTTTTGAATATTAACCAGTGCCACTCCCTGGGAGGGTTTAGTGATTATTGTCACTCTAAAATATGGGAATCTCGCAGGAGAGCTGATGTCCTTCCCAAGGTTAGATGTGATGAGATGGAGCCAGGAAGAAAAAAAATAATTGGTCCCGGTTTTAAGTGTTAAGCAATTCTGCCTCCCTGAAATAAGCAGTATAATTTATTGTTTTTTTCTTGCTCGCACAGCAAAATCCACAAACTGCCGAGACAACCAGGAGGGGGAATTTGTCCCCTCATGCAAATCCACTTTTGCCTTGTAAAGCTGTGTTCCCGAGCCAGCAGCTGCTCCAAAGGGCCGATCCCAGACCCCCCATTTCACTCCAGACACCCCCGAGGCTGTTTGGGTTACAGGATCACCCCAGGACAGCCCAGGTGTGCCGGCCAGCCGGTTTGGGAAGGTGGGATGGACACACCAGAGCCGACTGTCAGCGTGAGGCCAAAGGCAGCCGCCGCTTTCCCAGGGATTTTCCCTTTGCTGTGTGTTTGCGAGGTCACACAGCTGTAAGGCAGACACAGGAGGAGCTGGGAGCCCGCAGGGATCATCGCCTCCATCCCACATGTCCCATGGAAAGGAAGCTCTCCTGTGGACTGACATCCCATTAATTCCTGCTGGTGGGAGCTGGAAATCCTTTGGAGCCTCCAACTCATCCCGCAGATAACTCCGGTCCCATCCCTGACCTGGTGACTCGTATTTATTTTCTCGTTTTATAAGAACCAGGTTCTTCCCTGCTCTCGTTCCTGGTGGGAACGAATGTCGGGCGGGTGTGAGGCTGCTCCGTCTCGGATAGCCGAGATGAAAAACTGGGATCTTGTCCAACAGGCTGTCTGTCTTCCTGGGAAAAACCTCGGCTCCACATGCTCCCAATCGTGCCATCAGCTGGAGCGAGGTGGAACTTCACAGGACAGGACGAACCAGCCCTTTTTCCAAAATGACCAGTGAGGACAGAAAAGTGCTTCCAGAGCCTAGGAGAGCTCAGGGAAGAAAATCTGGAGGGCACAAAGCGTGGCAAAGCTTGGGAAAGGCCTCGGTGCTCTCTGGAAGGTGGCAGATCTCTGCCTATGTCCCTATCAAATCCCAGAGAGGAGATACTGGGAAGGAATTCCTCCCTGTGAGGGCGGTGAGGCCATGGCACAGGGCGCCCAAAGAAGCTGTGGCTGCTTCTGGATCCCTGGAAGTGTCCAAGGCCAGGTTGCACGGGGCTTGGAGCAGCCTGGGACAATGGCAGGTGTCCCTGCCTATGACAGAGGTGACCCAGGACGATCTTTAGGGTCCATTTCCCACCCAAGTCCCTCCACATCTGCCCCCGTTTCCCGCCATCGCCCCGGCCCTCAGGGGCTGCGCCCCGGGGTCTCCCGGCCCCGCGCGCAGGGGCCCGCGGGCGGCGGGACGCGCCAGGACCAGGCGGGGGCGCCACCGCCCGCGGACTCCGCTGCGCATGCTCACAGCGCCCCCCGCCGGAGCGCGGGAAGGCAGCGATGGGCGGGACCACCA
>VWYO01027363.1:37849-59085 GCA_013400275.1 Rhadina sibilatrix | reverse complement strand
CCAGCCCATGTCCGGCATGGCCGCCCCGCCCCGGTGGGCGCTGAGGGCTGGGGTGGGGCGGAGAGCGAAGGAACGGGCCTGGGGCAGAAAAGGGGCCGACCCCAAGGGCAAAAAAAGAGTCAAACGCAGGAAAACAAAGGGATTGTTCTGGAACAGCAAAGGGACCGTCCTGAGACAGCAAAGGAACTGGCCCCAGGGGCAGTGAAGGGACTGACCCCAGCAGCAGCCCAGCCATCACAAACATCCAAAATTAGAAGAGGGACAGAGCCTCAAGCCCATTTATTGCCCATTCCTGGCAGCACTGATGGCTCTGCGCTGCTGTGACAGGGGACAGGAGCAGGCCTGGGATGGGGACAGCGGCCCTGCCTGGCTGTCACAGCCCCAGCCAGGGTGTCCCCGAGGCCGGCGGGCTCCAGGCGCTGAATTCCCCGGAATCCGTGAAGTCCTTGGCGGCCACCTGGATGTGGTGGAGGCTCCCGGGCTCCAGGTCGGTCAGGGTGTGGGATGTCACCTCATACGGCCCCACCTGAGGGCAGTGGGGTCAGGGACACACCGGGCACAGCCACAGCCGTGCCTCAGTTTACCCGGGGGGGGTGGCAGTACCGTGGTGGTGACGGAGTCGTTGTCCCAGAAATAGCGAATGCGGTACTGGAGCGGGAAATACTCCGGGAATGGCCAGGATGATGGAGGGCTCCACTCCAGCAGCAGCTTCTGGGGCTCCCCAGGGATGGGGGAGACACGCAGGGCCTCGGGGGGGTCCGGCTTTACTGGGGAGACAAGGAATAAGAGAATTCCAGGATGGTTTGGGTGGGAAGGGACCTTGAGGATCACCTCATCCCACCAGGGACACCTTCCACTTTCCCAGGTTGTTCCAAGCCCTGTCCAGCCTGGCCTTGGACATTCCAGGGATCCAGGGGCAGCCACAGCTTCTCTGGGAATTCCATTCCAGGGCCTCCCCACCCTTCACAGCCAAGAATTCTTTCCAGTATCCCACCTCAATTAAAACCAACCCCTTTGTCCCACCACTGCATGGAAAAAGCCACTTTCCTTCGTTTTTAGGCGGAGGGGGATGTCGTGGCTGTGGGATCCAGCATGGGATTGTTGGGGACAGTGCCCTCAATGTCCCCCTGTGAGCTGTGCAGGGACAGCCTGAGCCCCAGGAATGACCATCCCACATCCCAAGCAGGGGAGAGCCCCGAAGGACACCCCAGGGGACACCTTGCAGGGCACCCCGGTGTCCCCCACCCCGCAGCACTCACTGATGTTCTCCAGGAGGAAGAGCAGGGTTCCGGAGGCAGCTCCCAGGGCGTTCCAGGCTGTCACGTTCAGNGCACCCCCAGGGACCCCCGGCCAGCAGCGGGGTGACAGCAGGGCTGGGGGGGCACTCACGGCCCAGCCGCAGGCAGATGGTAGCCCAGGTCTCGCCGGTGACAGGGTGGTGGCAGCTGTAGTGGCCCTCGTGGGCCAGGCTGGCATTGGGCAGGGCCAGCCCCGGGGCTGGGGACGTGCCCAGGACGGTGTCCCCGCGACGCCACTCGGCTGCACCCCCTGGGCATGGCAGCAGCACCTTGGTGCCCAGGGGGCTGTGCTGAGGGGTGCAGGGGCCTAGGGGACACATGAGGACACGGTGGGGACATGGCAGGGGCAGGGACACTGCATCAGGAAGGGTCTGGGCCTCCCTGGGCCCCCAGCCCTGCCTCTGGCCCTGGTCCCCCTGTGTCCCCAGACCCCCAGGGTCCCTATTCCTCCACCATCAATCCCTCTGTACCCCCATGTCCCCAGTCCCTCCAGTGTCCCCACTTTTCTATCCCTAGAGACCCTGTCATTGTCCCCTCACTGTCCCAAATCCCCTCCATCCCTGCTCCCTCCCTCTCCAACCGCAGTGCTCCCAGTCTGCTCAGTCCTGCTCTATCCAGGATCCCCAGATTCCCCCAGCCTCCATCCCAATCCCCCCAGTCCCCCATACCTCTGTCCCCGTTGTCCCCATCCCCAGTGCTCCGGGCCATGCCGTTGTAGGGGACAGTGCAGGCGGGTGCCACCAAAGCCACGACCCAAAGCCACCTCATGCCAGGAGACTCAGTGGGGCTGCCCAGGCACCTGTGGGGACAGGCAGGACGGTCAAACCCCAGCATTGGGGACAGCACAGACACCACAGGTCCCCAGCAGGGCCAGGGACATCACCCTGAAGCCACCCCACGCTGCTGTGCCTCAGTTTCCCCACAGGCCCTGCCACACACCCTGCCGAGGGATGGATCCTAAAGGGGTCAGACCCTGCAGCCAGGAAAGAGAGGAGGTGAAACTTCCCTCTGTTCCCACGGTTTCCCAGGGGAACCTGCAGCCACACCTTCCTAACCTGGAATCAGGGCTCTGTACCCCTCGGGTGGATCCCCACCTCTGTCCAGGGCAGGACTGTCCCTCACAGAGACCCCCAAAGCCCGGGCTGGGGGCCGAGCTGAGCTCTCTGCTGTCCCCAAGCCCAGCACCGCAGGGACAGCTCCCTTGTCACCTCCCACCACAGCCACGGGCTGCCTCAGCCCCGGAGGGGACACTTTCCCTGGATTTGGAGGTTCCCCAAACCTGGCGCTGTGGGGTCACCCCAGACCTCCGACACCCCCCGCAGTGCCCGTGGGGATCCCAGTGCCCCCAAACCTCACCGCAGCAGGGCCAGCTGGGACCGCGCTGTCCCCGCGCTGTCCCCGCCGGATCCCGGCGCTCCCCAGCCCATTTCCTCGCAGGAAGGGCCGTTCCCGTAGGGACGGAGCCGCTTCCCAGCGTGCTGCCACCGCCATCCCCACGCCCTGCGCCTTGGGAAAGGGATTCCAGCCCTGGCCCAGAGCGTTACCACCTCTCCCGTCCTTCATAGTCACCCCCTCCCCTCGAGGGACGNGCAGCACTCACTGATGTTCTCCAGGAGGAAGAGCAGGGTTCCGGAGGCAGCTCCCAGGGCGTTCCAGGCTGTCACGTTCAGCTCGTAGGGAGTGAGGGAAAACACCTGCAGGTCCCCGAAGGAGCAGCTCCGCGGGCCCGTCAGGGTGCACTCACCTGTGTCTGTGCCATGCCTGGGGACACAGGGACAGCTGCCAAGGGCTGGGTGACACCGGGAGAGGCTTTGGGGACCGCCACTGACCTGTAGGTGGCTACGAAGTCAGTGTCCAGCAGAGGGTCGGGGCTCAGCCCCCAGGAGCAGTTCACGGCCTGGGGGTAGCTGCTGGCCCAGCACTCGATGGCCGGTGGCGGGGGCGGGTCTGGGGAGGGGACAGGGGTCACCCCACTGCCAGCACCCCCAGGGACCCCCGGCCAGCAGCGGGGTGACAGCAGGGCTGGGGGGGCACTCACGGCCCAGCCGCAGGCAGATGGTAGCCCAGGTCTCGCCGGTGACAGGGTGGTGGCAGCTGTAGTGGCCCTCGTGGGCCAGGCTGGCATTGGGCAGGGCCAGCCCCGGGGCTGGGGACGTGCCCAGGACGGTGTCCCCGCGACGCCACTCGGCTGCACCCCCTGGGCATGGCAGCAGCACCTTGGTGCCCAGGGGGCTGTGCTGAGGGGTGCAGGGGCCTAGGGGACACATGAGGACACGGTGGGGACATGGCAGGGGCAGGGACACTGCATCAGGAAGGGTCTGGGCCTCCCTGGGCCCCCAGCCCTGCCTCTGGCCCTGGTCCCCCTGTGTCCCCAGACCCCCAGGGTCCCTATTCCTCCACCATCAATCCCTCTGTACCCCCATGTCCCCAGTCCCTCCAGTGTCCCCACTTTTCTATCCCTAGAGACCCTGTCATTGTCCCCTCACTGTCCCAAATCCCCTCCATCCCTGCTCCCTCCCTCTCCAACCGCAGTGCTCCCAGTCTGCTCAGTCCTGCTCTATCCAGGATCCCCAGATTCCCCCAGCCTCCATCCCAATCCCCCCAGTCCCCCATACCTCTGTCCCCGTTGTCCCCATCCCCAGTGCTCCGGGCCATGCCGTTGTAGGGGACAGTGCAGGCGGGTGCCACCAAAGCCACGACCCAAAGCCACCTCATGCCAGGAGACTCAGTGGGGCTGCCCAGGCACCTGTGGGGACAGGCAGGACGGTCAAACCCCAGCATTGGGGACAGCACAGACACCACAGGTCCCCAGCAGGGCCAGGGACATCACCCTGAAGCCACCCCACGCTGCTGTGCCTCAGTTTCCCCACAGGCCCTGCCACACACCCTGCCGAGGGATGGATCCTAAAGGGGTCAGACCCTGCAGCCAGGAAAGAGAGGAGGTGAAACTTCCCTCTGTTCCCACGGTTTCCCAGGGGAACCTGCAGCCACACCTTCCTAACCTGGAATCAGGGCTCTGTACCCCTCGGGTGGATCCCCACCTCTGTCCAGGGCAGGACTGTCCCTCACAGAGACCCCCAAAGCCCGGGCTGGGGGCCGAGCTGAGCTCTCTGCTGTCCCCAAGCCCAGCACCGCAGGGACAGCTCCCTTGTCACCTCCCACCACAGCCACGGGCTGCCTCAGCCCCGGAGGGGACACTTTCCCTGGATTTGGAGGTTCCCCAAACCTGGCGCTGTGGGGTCACCCCAGACCTCCGACACCCCCCGCAGTGCCCGTGGGGATCCCAGTGCCCCCAAACCTCACCGCAGCAGGGCCAGCTGGGACCGCGCTGTCCCCGCGCTGTCCCCGCCGGATCCCGGCGCTCCCCAGCCCATTTCCTCGCAGGAAGGGCCGTTCCCGTAGGGACGGAGCCGCTTCCCAGCGTGCTGCCACCGCCATCCCCACGCCCTGCGCCTTGGGAAAGGGATTCCAGCCCTGGCCCAGAGCGTTACCACCTCTCCCGTCCTTCATAGTCACCCCCTCCCCTCGAGGGACGGCAGGGTCGGAGATGGTGGCATCGATCCCCGCAGCCCCCCGTGCCCACCCCGGTGCCCCCAGAGAGGAGCCGCCCCGTTAGTGTGACTATAAATAACTTTATTGCTGCTGTGCTGGGGGTGGGCTGAGTGCCCGGACAAGCAAGGGGACACACAGGGTGCTGTGACAGACCTGTCCCCCACCTCCCCGTGCCACCCGTGCTGGCAGGGGCTCATCTGCCCTGCTCCTGCAGCTGCTGCATCCTCAGGATCTGGCACAGGAGTCTCTGCACGTCCTCGTCCATGTGGCCCTGGGGTGGAGGGGACATTGGTGGGCACGCTGGAGTGGGGACATCAAGGAAGCTCCGTGTGTGTCCCTGGGCTGGCACCTGGCTCAGCCCCTCCCATGCCTCCTGTGGATGGCAGGTGGCCCAGTCCCCACCCCAGTGTCCCCAGCTGCCCCAGCCCCATCCCCAGCTCACCTGCACCGCATAGAGCAGGTGGCTCCGGTACAGCGTCACCACCTTGCTGTGCCTCGTCTCTGTCTCCTGCAGCACAGGGAGGGGGTTTGGCCACAGGGCTGGGGGCTCGGGGGAGCCCCGAACCCACCAGGTGACCCACCTCCAGCTTCTCCTCCAGCGCCCGGATCCGGGCCTCAAGCGCGGCTGTGTCGGGCGGGGATTGTGGGGGCCCCCCCGACTCGGGGAGAGCGTTCAGGGCTTCCTTCAGCCTGAAAACCTCCTTGGAGAGCTCCGTGATCTGCACAGGGCACGGGGTTTACAGGTTACCCAGAGCAGCTGGGGCTGCCCTGGATTCCTGGCAGTGCCCAAGGCCAGGCTGGATGGGGCTTGGAGCGGCCTGGGACAGTGGGATGTCCCTGCCAGGGCAGGGGGTGGGATGGAATGAGCTTTAAGNGGGCAGGGGGTGGGAGGGAATGAGCTTTAAGGCCCCTCCCAACCCAAATTCAGTGAGTCCCCATGTGCGGCTCCAAGGCCCACGATTCCCTGTCCCTTACCTTCCTGTCCCTGTCCCTGACCAGCCGTGCCGCCTCCTCGGCGTGGCCGTGGAGCTCCCGCAGCCGCCGCGCCTCGTCCTGAGCCTGCTCCAGCTGCTTCTGCGCGGCGCCCAGCCTGTCCCCGCAGCGCCTCCGCCTCGGCCTCGGCGCGCCCGCAGCGCTCCAGCAGCGCTTCCTTCTCCCGCGACGCCTCCTCCACGGAGGTTCCCGGCGAGGCCGCTGCCTCTGCAGCCTCCAGCCGGGCCTGCAGCTCCTTCAGCCGCCGCTCCCGCTCCTCCAGCTCGGTCTGTGCCCGCTTCAGGGCCGCCCGCGCCTCCGCCAGCTCCGCGCCCGGCTCCCGCTCAGCCGAGGGTGAGGAGGAGGAGGATGTCTGCACTCCCAGCTCGCCCAGCGCTGCCTTGCACTCACCCCAGGCCCAGGCCGGCCCCTCGGGACGCGGCCCCGCGGGTCCCTCCGGGATGGGCTCCGAGGCCCCGCGCTGCCCGTCCCCTCCAGCCCGCGCCGTGGCCTCCCTGCCCTGCGCCCGCAGCCGCTCCAGCTCCCGCTGCAGGGCCTGGTACAGACTGGCGGGCACCACGTCCCCCGGGGCAGGGGGGTTGCTCTCGTCCCGCTCGTAGTTCTCCAGCACCTGCCGAGAGACCATGAGGCCACCGTGGGCCAGGGGACAAGGAACAGAGGAACAGACAGACTGACAGAGGGGGACGTGCCTGGATTTTCTCCCTCAGCTCCTTGTTCTGCACGGTCAGGGACTGCACCTGCCCCTGGAGCGTGGCCAGCAGCTCCTCGGCCGAGGGGCTCAGCGTCTTCTTGGAGAGCAGCATCTCTGCTCCTGCAGGGTACAGGGACCTGGGGCTGTGCCCACCTGTGTCCCCACCGCCCAGTGCCACCTCCCTGAGGTGTCATTGGGAGGCTGGCAGGACCTACCTGGGAACTCAAGCGGGTCTCCCTCCTCATCCTGCAGCGTCTCGATATCGTAGCTCGTGTTCTCCTTCTCGTTCTGGGAGTGCAGGGTGGAGGTGACCCCCTGTGCCCAGCCCTGGGCACTGCCAGCCCTGGGTCCTGCCCACACCCACCTCCATCGAGGACAGGCGGCTCCGCAGAGCCTCCACCTCCTTGCCCAGCTTCTCCTTCTCCCCATCCCGTGCCACCAGCCGCTCCTCCAGCTCCCGGATCTGCAGGGCAGGACGTGACAATAGGGTCCCCTTGGCTCCTGGCAGAGTCCTGGTGGCATTCCCAGCACCAGGACCCCTCGGAAGGCTGAGGTCACCTCCAAGCTCTTCCGTGACCTCACCTGCTTCTCCATGGAGCGCAGGGAGGCCTCATCCAGCTCCGCCCTCTGGCCCAGGGAGGAAACAGGGAGGGGTGAGTGCTGTCCCCATCTCTCCTGTCCCCTCTGCTCCCCAGGGACACGGTGGCATGTCTCCAGGACCCTGCAGCCGGTACCTCCCGTCTCTGTTTCTCCTGCTGCTCCAAGCCCCGGATCTTCTGCAGGAACTGCGCCCTCTCCTGCCTCAGCCTCACGATCTCCTCGTAGGCATCCCGGTCCTCCTGCAGGGAATTACGGAAAGCATGGAGTCCAAGTCCTGGCACAGGAAACCCCAAAAATCCCACTGTGTGCCCGAGGGGGCTTCTTGGCACACACCCCCCCCCTCCAATGCGGGGACCCCTCATCGAGGAGTGTTTTGGGCTGCTCTGCACCTGCCAGGCCAGGTAGGGACCTGGGAACCCATTTCTCACCTGGCTGGGGGTGCCCGGGGGAGGCAGAGGAGCCTTCCTCTTCCTCGGGGTGCTGCTCTTCTCCCTGACGGACGACTGGCTCGGCGAGGACGTCTGCGGACATGCCAGGGCAGAGGGGATGTCACACCCACCGTGCTCTCCCTCCTTCCTGAGCCATGGGACCCTCCAGGGATGGGCACCAGCCCCTCACCTGCGACGTCTGCTCAGTTGACTCCTCTTCTGTGGGGCAGAGCAGGAGGGAAGAGAAATTGAGGCGATTTAGGGGCTCAGAGCTCGGGTGAGTGCAGGGGCACCTCGGCTGGGGACAGCACAGGCAAAGGCAGCCCCAAACACCCAGGAAAAGGGGACACATCCCCCCAGCCTCTGCCGGCCCTGTCCTGCCGGTGACATCCCCCAGGGATGGTGGCAGGGAGCCCGGGGTGCCCCGGCAGCCTCACCGCTGGCCCAGGAGCGGCGCTGGGCCGCCTCCTGCAGGAGGTGCTGGATGAGAGCGTTGCCCGTGGCCAGCCCGTAGTGAGCGGCGTCGTGGCCGGTAGCGTCCACCACGGCCNCTCCCGATATCACCCCGATTTCCATGTCCCACCTCAATTTCCATGTCCCACCCCGATTTCCATGTCCCACCCCGATTTCTATGTCCCACCCCGATTTCTATGTCCCACCCCAAGCTGTGCTGCGTTTCGGGCCGGCCGCAGCCCGGCACAGCAGGAGCAGAGGGAGCTCACCTTGTCCTTGCTGTTCAAGGGANCGCAGGGAGGCCTCATCCAGCTCCGCCCTCTGGCCCAGGGAGGAAACAGGGAGGGGTGAGTGCTGTCCCCATCTCTCCTGTCCCCTCTGCTCCCCAGGGACACGGTGGCATGTCTCCAGGACCCTGCAGCCGGTACCTCCCGTCTCTGTTTCTCCTGCTGCTCCAAGCCCCGGATCTTCTGCAGGAACTGCGCCCTCTCCTGCCTCAGCCTCACGATCTCCTCGTAGGCATCCCGGTCCTCCTGCAGGGAATTACGGAAAGCATGGAGTCCAAGTCCTGGCACAGGAAACCCCAAAAATCCCACTGTGTGCCCGAGGGGGCTTCTTGGCACACACCCCCCCCCTCCAATGCGGGGACCCCTCATCGAGGAGTGTTTTGGGCTGCTCTGCACCTGCCAGGCCAGGTAGGGACCTGGGAACCCATTTCTCACCTGGCTGGGGGTGCCCGGGGGAGGCAGAGGAGCCTTCCTCTTCCTCGGGGTGCTGCTCTTCTCCCTGACGGACGACTGGCTCGGCGAGGACGTCTGCGGACATGCCAGGGCAGAGGGGATGTCACACCCACCGTGCTCTCCCTCCTTCCTGAGCCATGGGACCCTCCAGGGATGGGCACCAGCCCCTCACCTGCGACGTCTGCTCAGTTGACTCCTCTTCTGTGGGGCAGAGCAGGAGGGAAGAGAAATTGAGGCGATTTAGGGGCTCAGAGCTCGGGTGAGTGCAGGGGCACCTCGGCTGGGGACAGCACAGGCAAAGGCAGCCCCAAACACCCAGGAAAAGGGGACACATCCCCCCAGCCTCTGCCGGCCCTGTCCTGCCGGTGACATCCCCCAGGGATGGTGGCAGGGAGCCCGGGGTGCCCCGGCAGCCTCACCGCTGGCCCAGGAGCGGCGCTGGGCCGCCTCCTGCAGGAGGTGCTGGATGAGAGCGTTGCCCGTGGCCAGCCCGTAGTGAGCGGCGTCGTGGCCGGTAGCGTCCACCACGGCCACGCGGGCACCGGCGCTGACCAGCACCTCCACGGTGTCCACGCTGCCGCTCTCGCAGGCCAGCATCAGGGCTGTCCTGGGCACGGGGAGAGCGCGGGTGAGGGGACAATCCCTGCGGCCGCTCCCGGCCCCTGGCGCTGCAGCCCCACCTGCCCTGCAGGTCCCGGCAGTTGACGGCGGCCCCGCGGTGCAGGAGGTACCGGCACAGCTCCGAGTGGNTCGGAGCAGGAGATGCAGCCGCTGGCAGCTGCGGACAAGGACAGAGGCTGAGCGCTGCCCCCGCGGGGACACGAGCGGGACAGGGCTGGCACTGTCCCCACTCACCCGCCAGGTGCAGCGCGGTCCGGCCGCTGCCATCGGCCACGTCCACGGGGCAGGAGGCCTGGGGGGAGAGCCTGGGTCATGGGAGGAGGGGGACAGAGGGACAGACTGCTCGAGTGGCTCTGTGGCACGGTGAAGGACAGGGGACTGACAGTCTCTGTGGTGTGGGGAAGGAGGGGGACAGACAGACAAACCCCCTCTGGCTCCACAGCGTGGTGAAGGACAAGGGGCAGACCCCCTGTGGCTCCCTGGTGCTGGGCAGCAGCACACAGAGCTGGGGAGCACCATGCCAAGGCACTGGTGAGGGAAGGGGGTTCAAGGACAGGGAGGACACCCTGCTGGCACAGCACCTCCCTCCGTCCCTCCCTCCCTCTGTCCCTCCTCCCTCTCCCTGTACCTGCAGCAGTTTGCTGACACACTGAGGGTGGCCGTGCTTGGAGGCCAAGTGCAAGGCAGTGTAACCTGGGAAGGGACAAACAGGTCAGAGCACGGCCAGCGGGGCTGTGCCAGAGGGGACAGCTTGGCAGACAGACAGACAGACACAGGGCACAGAGCAGGATCAGCTGGAATGGGGCTGAACAGGAAGGGGACAAGCCCAGGAGCTCATCAGGCACTGCTTGAGCTTCTTTAGGGAACTGGGACAATTTACAGCCCCCCAGGTATGGCCACCACCTCTGTCCCTTCAACCTCAACACCTGGGGACAACCAGTGTCCCTGTGTGGCCCATGGCATTAGGCAGGAACATGTGGTGGCTGTGCCCTCACCCGAGCTGTCCTTGGTCATGGCATCCACGCCGTGGGCCAGCATTGCTTCCAGGCAGTCCACGTTGCCCCGCGTGGCGGCCAGGTGGAACCTGCAGCGAGACCAGGGGCTGTGGGGCTCTGTCCCCTGTCCCCAGCCGTGTCCCCAGGGCAGGGCCCGGCACTCACGCGGATTTGCCCTCCGAGTCCAGCTTGGTGGGCACCAGGCCCTTGCGGAGCAGCAGCGAGGTGACGCGCCCGGCATCGTTGTAGTCCACGGCCTGCAGCAGCTTCTCGTCGTTCTTGGTCCAGTCCTGGCTCTGCAACGGAGCCCAGAGGAGGCTGTGACAGTGTCAGCTGTGACAGTGCTGTGCCCAGGGCTGTCCTTGCCCCCGTCCCTGTGGCTGTGTCTGTGCCCCTCTCCTGGGAGCTCACCCCCAGGTATGGAGAGTTCAGCTGGGAGCAGGATGAAAATCCCCTCCAGCCCCCACCGAGTTTGCCGCTCACAGAGCAGGGGATTTACAGACACAGCCCGTTTTAGCTGTGCCAGGCTGGGATTTGGGAGTGAGCCCAAGTGCCCTGGTGTTTGCCCCTGCCACCCCAAAATCCCAGTAGTAAACCCAGCCAGCACCCGGGGGAGCCCCATTCTCTCTGCTGATCCCATTCCCAGCCCTGCTTTGCTCCCAGAGGAGGAAGGGATCAAACCAGGGCGAGCACAGCTGGCAGCAAGAGCAGATCCCCGGGGATGCTCCAGCCTCCCGGGATAACGGGGCACGGCGCTGTCCCACCCAAAACATGACCGTGGCTGGACGGGGATTCGCTCTCCCGGTGCTCCCGGACATCCCTGTCCCGAAGGAGCGACCCGCAGCGGGACAGGACCAGGACAAGGACTGCAAGTCCTGGCTTCACCCCGCAGCCGGTGACGACAAAGCGGCGCTGGCTGCGGTGGCGGCGGCAGGAAATGGATGTGTCACCTTTCGGGAGCCGCTGGCACCTGTGCCAAAGCCGCCCGTGCCCGCCGGCTGCCCCCCGAGCCCCTCCAACCCAGTGGGAACAGGGACAGGGAACAAACCAGTCTCCCAGGGCAAACTGGGTAAACTGGGAGGGTGGTGCCCGCTTCTCCCACCCTCTTGTCAGGCAAGGACAAAGCAGGATGGGGAGGACACGGGGGAGCCCCGAGGTGGGGATGGGGATGGAGGGTGCAGGTGGGGCAGGGGGGACGCGGCTCAGCCCGCAGGACGCGACCGGAGGGGAACCGGGAGGGGAACCGGGAGGGGAACCGGGACGTACCGCGAAGGAGGCGGCGGCACAAAGGCAGATCTGCTTCATGGTGCTGAGCAGGAGGCGGCGGGAGGACGCCATGCGCCCCCCGCCCGCCGCCCCGGCCAGCACGGGCACCCCCGAGCCCGAAGCGCTCCGGCATCGCCGCCCGGGGGGGGGCCGGGGCTGCGGCAGTGGGAGCCGGACCCGCCTCCTCCACCCCCGGCCCTCCCTCCTTCCCTCCCTCCTCAGCATCCCCCGCTCCGCGCATCCCCGCATCCCTGCATCCCTCCACGGAGCGGGGAGCGGCCCCCAGGCAGGGACCGGCACCCAGACTGGTCCCAGTTACAGTGGGAGAGGTTGCGGGGGGACAAAGAGCCTGGAGGGGGCTCAAAAGCACCCCCAAAACAGGGCTGAGCATCCTCCTGGCCCCCGAGGAGGAGGACCTGGCACCCTCCGCCCTGCCCTGGGGCACAGAGTGACCTCCCCGCGCTGCCCTGGGGCCAAGGGAGGGGTAGATCCCCCCGCCTGCGCCTCACAGCCCCCCCAAAGACCCCACAGGGAGGAACCCCAAAACGCAGAGGGTCCCCAGGGCTGTCCGGGCAGTCCCGGTGGCAGCAGGACATCGGGAGCCACTCAGCGAAATGTCCAGGGCAGTGTGGGGAAACTGAGGTACGGAGCACCCCGAGCAGGATTGTCGCCCAGACTCCAGGTGAGGAGCTTCAAGCTGTGTCCCGTGTCCCCAGCTGTGTCCCTCCCAGTGCACTGGGGACAGCGCTGTCCCTGCTCTGCCCTCTGCAGCCTCGTGCCAGGTTGCTGCTGAATAATTGAGCAGCATCGGCAGGTTCCAGGGGCTGTGACAGCTGGCAAAGCGGCACTTGTCCCCAGGAAGGGGACAGGGAGGGGACCTGGGACCTGCTTCCCTCTCCTTTGCTCTGCCCCACTCCCACTGATGGTTCTGGGAGCACTGAGGGCTCGATCCCCCTGGCCAGGGTGGCAGCGCCAACCTCCGTGGGGCTGCTGTCCCCGTTGTGAGTGACCACCCCGTGTCCCAGGGCAGGTCCCCGTGTGGCGCTAGGGGCATTCTGGGGAATTTCTCCAGGTTCTCATGTCCCAGTGAACATCCCAGGGCAGGTCCCCGTGTCCCCGTATCCCCGTGGACATCCTGGAGCAGGTCCCCATGTCCCCAAGGATGGCACTCACATCTGCCTTCTTGAATTTGGCCTTCAGGCTCTTCATGGTGGCTCAGCCTCAGCCCTGCGGCACCTGCTCGGGCGGGGATGGCCACGCTCGAGGGTCTGTCCCTGCCTGGGGACAGCTCAGGCCCCGATCCCGCTGCTCCCAGGCCGTCCTGGCGTTTCCCAGCGCAGCGCCCGGAGCCGGGAACCGGAGCAGGGGATTGAGTTACGGCCGCGGCTGCGGTTACAGCCCCGGGCAGGCGGGGGGGCTGGGCCGGGCTGTGTTTGGGAAGGGATCTGCGGACACTTGCCATGCCCAGGGACAGGGGACACAGCCCGGAGGTGCTGCGGGTGGCTGGGGAGGTCTGGGTTGGCTGGTGATTGGCATTCCTTGCCTATCCCAAACACCCCCCACCCTTGGTGGCACCTCTTTGTCCTGACCTGACGTTCCCTTCCCTGCCCTGGCAGCTCCTGGTTTTGCCAACACCTCCTGCTCTTGTCAGCATCCCCTGCTCCTCCCTGGCACCTCTGTCCTTCCCTAGCATCCCCTGCCTTTGTCAGCACGCCCTGTCCTTCCCTGGTATCCACCGCTCTGCCCTGGCACTCCTTCCTTTGCCAACCACCCCTGTCCGTGACAGCACTCCCTGCCCATCCCTGTTTCTCCCCGGGCCGGGGGATCAGTGCAGGTGGGGCAGTGTCGGGGCAGTGTCCCGGCAGTGTTGATATAGTGTGAGGGCAGTGTCCGGGCAGTGTTGGTATAGTGTGAGGGCAGTGTCGGGGCAGTGTCTAGGCAGGGTGAGGGCAGTGTCAGAGCAGTATCCGAGCAGTGTCAGGCTCGGTGAGCGCAGTGTGAGGGCAGTGTCGATATAGTGTAAGGGCAGTGTCCGAGCACTGTCCGGGCAGTGTCCAGGNCCGGGGGCCCTGGCGCGGCCCGGCGCGTTCCCATGGTAACCGCGGCCTGGGCGCCGCGGGGACCGCTGTGGGGAGCGCAGCACCGCGGGGGGACCGAGCCCTTTGTGTGTCCCCAGCACATCCCTCCTTGTCCCCCTTCCGTGAGTGTCTGTCCCCAGACACCCCATGGCTCCCTCGTCCCTCTCAGCCCATCCCCAGCCCCCTCCTTGTCCTTTCCATGGCCTCCTTGACCGCCCCCAGCAGCTCCCTCCTTCTGCCCCTACATGCCCCCCATGGCTCCGTCCGTGTTCCCCCTGAGCCCCAGCAGTTCTTGGGAAGCTTAAAGCAGGGTTTGGGGACAGGGACAGTCAGGAGCCTGTCCTGAGCCAAAGGGATGCTCAGGGGACAGGGACACACGGGGTCCTGTCCTCGTCTCTGTCACCAGGAGAATGGGGTGGAGAAGCATCTAAGGAATTAAATCCCGTGCCCAAACCAGCGTCTGGTGTCCCCAGTTCCATGGCTCTCGTGTCCCTTGCTGTCCCTGGGCCATGCCCTGTCCCCAGAGCCGGTGGCACTGCTGGTGACAGCTGGGGCTGAGCACACGTGGGCTGGCCCCTGGAGGCCAGCCTGGGCCAGCTGCCTGTCACAACAACAAGCTCCCTGTTGCTGTTGGGTGTTCCCAGCCCTGTCCCTGCACGGAGATGCTCCAGACAACGCAGAGCCTCTCCCATTAAATGTTTCTGTCATTGAGGGATGCGAAATCCTTCATGGATAAGGAAGAATTGTGGGTGACTGTAGCTTTAGAATCATGGAATCCCAGGATGGTTTGGGTTGAAGGGACCTTAAAGCCCATCCAGTGCCACCCCTGCCACGGGCAAGGACACCTCCCACTGCCCCAGGTTGCTCCAAGCCCTGTCCAGCCTGGCATTGGACATTCCAGGGATCCAGGGGCAGCCACGGCTTCTCTGGGAAACCCATTCCAGAGCCTCCCCACCCTCCAAGGGAAGGATTCCTTCCCCATATAAACCCACACCCACATCTCTCCATCCCACGCTGCTTTTTGTCTTTTCCCAGATTTTTGACCCTCCGGAGGAGCTGGAGCGGAAGGTGCAGGAGCTGGCAGAGCTGATCCGGAGCTCCTCCAATGTGGTGTTTCACACTGGGGCAGGGATCAGCACGGCCTCAGGCATCCCTGACTTCAGGTAAATCCATCCCAGGGCCGGGAGGGTGGCACCTCCTCCTCTGCCTCTCCTTTTTGGAAAGCTCAGGTTTTAACCCATCCCTGCTGGGATTTAACCCCTGGATCCAGCTGCAGACACCACCTCAAGCTGTCCCTATGGAATCCCCACGGGTTTTGTGTTTGCACCAAAACCCCCCCAGAGCCCTGCTGCTCCACGAGCTCTGCTCCCCCTGGCTGGGGGACACCTGGAGCCTGAGCTCTCCCTTCCTGCTCTTCCCAGGGGCCCCAACGGTGTCTGGACTATGGAAGAGAAAGGGCTCTCCCCGAAATTCGACACCACTTTTGAGAACGCCAGACCCTCCAAGACTCACATGGCGCTGCTGGGGCTGCAGAGAGTGGGGATCCTGAAATTCCTGGTCAGCCAGAACGTGGACGGCCTGCACGTGCGCTCAGGATTCCCACGGTACTTTCCCCAGCCCATGCAGGTTTGATTCCCAAGGTTTGATTCCCAAGGAATCTCTGCCCTCTCTGATCCGGGGAGTGGAAGCTGGAAGGGGATAAGCCAGCTGGAATTCAGAGGGGAGAGGTTCTGGTTCTGATCCGGAAATCTGAAATTTTGGTTGTTGTTGCTCTCTAGAAATGTTTCCCGGTGCTGTTTGTGCACAGGAAAAAAAAAAAAAAAAAAAGGGATTATGGAATCATGGAATCCCAGAATGGTTTGGGATGGGAGGGACCTTGAAACCCCGTCCAAGGGCAGGGACACCTTCCACTGTCTCAGGTTGCTTCAAGCCCCCTCCAATGCTCGTCCCCATCCAGGTCCTGCTGGTTGTGGCTCTCGGTGCCTCCGGGAGCACCTGGGGGTGAGGAGCTGGGTCCAGGCAGGACTTGTGCTCCTGGGAATGACCTGGAGTTGTGCTTTCTGGTCCTTTCCATCCCCTCCACCCCCATGCCTCAGGATGGAGGGACAGGAGGGAGGGTGGGAGCCCTGAGTTGCTCCCAGGGCTGAGTCTCAACCTGGTTACGGCACTGCCGGAGCTCAGGCTGCTTCAGTTTGCTTCAGCTGAATCTCTTGAGGGAGCAGCAAATCAGTGCCAGGCCCAAAAGACTCTTGAAGAGCCTTTTCTTCTTGATAATTTTGGCAAACCAGGGGGAGCCCCACAGCTGGAGCTGCTGTGGCTTACCTGGGCTCCGCTCCCCTCGTGGCGAGCTTGGGATCCCACGTCAGATTCCCGAACATCCAAGAGATTTCCCTCTGCAGGGAGCTGCGACGGGAGCCGAGGGTGGGAGAGCTCCACTCCCTCCCTGCCTGGAGGGGACCGGGGTGGCCGTGGCAGAGTTGTCCTCAGAGGAACCTGAGCCTCTCCTGAGCCTGGTGACAGCCACAGCTTTGTCCTTGGCAGCCTCCAGCCCCTTACAAAACCCATCCCCAGCACTTCGGAGCAGGCAGCGATTGTCTGGGGAGGGAAAAGTGCTCGGAGCTGCTGGGAATGGGGAGGGGAGAGCAGCTGAGTTCAAGGAAGAAAACCAAAATGCAGGGAAGTCACTGAGGCTTGAAAGATGCTGAGCGTGAGGCTGATACCTCTGGTGGTGTTTTGTGCTGAGGGAGGGGAGGCCCTGGCATAGGTTTCCCAGAGAAAAATGGGATGGTGCATCCCTGGGAACGAGGATGGAAACGGAAACAGGCCTTGGACAGCGCTCTCAGGCACAGGGTGGGATTGTTGGTGTGTCCTGTGCCAGGGCCAGGAGTTGAACTCAGTGATCCTTCAAGCTCAGGATATTCTGGGATCCCTGGGAACTGTCAAGGCCAGGCTGGACAGGGCTTGGAGCAGCCTGGGGCAGTGGGAGTCCCTGCCCATGGCAGGGGGTTGATCTTTAAAGGTCCTTTCCAACCCAGCCCATTCTGTGATTCCACGAGTCGGGATGTGACTGAGGAGCATGGATGTGTCCTTGGAGAAGGTGCCTCTCACAAACACCTTCAGCCAGAGCTGCCCTCAGGGCATCTCCTGTCATTACAAGCCCCAGGTCCTGGGTCCTGCTCCCAGCCCCGTGTTTGTCTGTTTAAACTAAACAACCATGGGAAAAGCAGGGGGGAATGATGATGATGTAATTCCACGGTGCTCCCACGGCCTGGAGCCACTGGCTCCTGTTCCAGTTCAGCCCAGCTCTGCCTCCCAAACGAAGCCTGTGCTTGAGTAAGCTGAACTGGGGCCAAACTGGGGGAAATCAAGTCAGTCCTGTCTCTCGCAGCCTGGAGGAAGCTCCCCGTCAGCGTGGGGCTCTGAGGAAAACAGGGAAGAGTGTTTTCCTCTGGCTTCTGCTCTGAGCCTGAGGGGAATTTTAGGAAAAACAGGTGTCAGAGTGCTGGAACTGCACAGGGACAGACAGGAATGTTGGGTGCTGGAAAAGCAAAGGTCTGGATGCTCCCAGGAGCAGAGGTTTGAGTGCAGCAGGAGCTGCAATTGGTGCTGCAGATAGAAACATTGCAACTAAAACGCCAGGACCTGCTGTCCCTCCCTCAGTCCCCACTGGGGCCATCACCTGGCAGAGCTGGAACGCAGTGAAAGCCCTTGAGGTTCCCGGGGAGGAGAGAGGGTTCTCCCAGGGCTCCCCACCCTTCCCCAGCTCACCTGTGCTTTGCTCCACAGGGACAAGCTGGCCGAGCTCCACGGGAACATGTTTGTGGAAGAGTGCGTGAAATGTGGGAAGTATGTGAGCCCGGGGGGGGCTGGGCTGGGGTTTCCATCCCAGGGGGAGCTGGGCTGGGGTGTCCATGCCAGGCTGTGCTGGAGTTTCCATCCTGGGGGGAGATGGGCTGGGGTTTCCATCCCAGGAGGAAACTGGGCTGGGGTTTCTGTCCTGGGGGAAGGTGGAGTGGGATTTCCATCCCAGGGGGAGCTGGGCTGGGGTGTCCATCCCAGGGGAAGCTGGGCTGGAGTGTCCATCCTAGGAGGAAGCTGGGCTGGGGTTTCCATCCTGGGGGGAGCTGAGCTGTCGTTTCCATCCCAGAGGGAGCTGGGCTGGGGTTTCTGTCCCAGGAGGAAGCTGTGCTGGGGTGTCCATGCCAGGGGCAGCTGGGCTGGGGTTTCTGTCCCGGGGGGAGCTGTGCTGGGGTGTCCATCCCAGGAGGAAGCTGGGCTGGGGTGTCCATGCCAGGCTGTGCTGGGGCACTGCAGCCCCTCTCTGAGCAGCTGCTGTCTCCGCAGGCAGTACGTGCGCGATGCCGTCGTGGGCAGCATGGGGCTGAAGCCCACCGGCCGCCTCTGCAGCGTCACCAAGGCCCGGGGGCTGCGGGCCTGCAGGTGGGTATCTCTCCTGGGCCGTGGGATGGGAGGATGACCCAACAGCCCCTGGGATTCAGGAGAAGCAGCCCAAGGTGCAGGAAGATCTCTCCAGGTGCTCTCTGTCCCATCACAGGGAGGGTGGGACAGGCTCTGATCGTTGTCCCCTCTGCCAGGGCAGCTTCCTGTTCTCCTGCCTTTTCCAGGGAGAACCTTGGTCCCTGTGTGTGTTTTCCAGAGGGAAGTTACGAGACACTATTCTGGACTGGGAGGATTCCCTGCCTGACCGTGACCTGACGCTGGCAGATGAAGCCTGCAGGTACTGCCAGCCTGCTCAGCAGGGGAGCAGCCCCTTCCCACCCATCCGTGCCCTGATCCTGGATTTCTCCTCCTCCTCCCTGCAGGAAAGCCGATCTCTCTGTCACCCTGGGGACCTCTCTACAGATCAAGCCCAGCGGGAACCTCCCGCTGATCACCAAGAAGAGAGGAGGGAAGTTGGTCATTGTCAACCTCCAAGCAACCAAACACGTGAGTGAGCGTCCTACAGCTCTGCACTGCTCCTGTCCCCTGTTCCAGGCCCATCCCAAGTTTGTCCCTGCACATTGTCCCCTCCCAGGTGGCCTCTCTCAGCAGGCAAACGGGCTGGGAGTCCTGGGGTGGAGGGTTTAAACCTGCAACTCCTGCTAAACACATAGAGATGGCAGGTAAATATTAGAATCGTGGAGAGGACTGGGTTGGAAGGGACCTTAAAGCTCATCCCATTCCCTGTCCCATGGGCAGGGACACCTTCCACTGTTCCAGGCTGCTCCAAGCCCTGTCCAACATTATCCAAGCAAGTCTTAGGAGCAGAGTAAAAGCTCAGCCTGGAGCCTGCTGTGTCCTCTCGGGGTTTGCAGCCTGATGGAATGGCCACTCATGGAGCCTGTGTAGGCCATGCTCAGTTCTTGCTTGGTTCTTGCTCAGTTCCTCTTCAGTTCCTTCTCGGTTCCTGCTCAGTTCCTGCACAGTTCTTGCTTGGTTCCTGCTCGGTTCCTTCTCAGATGTTGGTGCCCCAATTGTCCAAAATCTTTGATACCCAGAGCTGGGCGTTCCTGGCATGTCCCTTGTGCCTGTCCCTGCTCTGTCCCTGTCCCTGTGCCTGTGTCCCCATCCCCACACCCCGGCAGAGCCCCGGGGTCAGCTCACATCCCGCTGGGAACGCCACAGGACAGGACAGGACAGGACAGGACACACCCTGTCCCTGGGAGAGTCCCCTGAGCCCTGTCCCCACCCTCCAGGACCGCCAGGCCGACCTGCGCATCCACGGCTACGTGGACGAGGTGATGACCAAGCTGATGAAGCACCTGGGGCTGGAGGTGCCCGAGTGGACGGGGCCGGTGGTGGTGGAGAGCTCGGAGCCGGCCAAGGCCGGCCTGAAGGAGGAGCCCCTGCCCCGGCACAACGGCACCGCCCCGCCGCGTCCCGGCAACGGCCTCAAGCAGGAGCGTCCCAGCCCCGACACCACGGGGCCAACGCCGCTGAAGAAGGTGAAGGTGGAGCCTCTCCTCACCTGACCTGGACTGTCCCTGTCTCACCTGGGCTGCTTTTCCTACCGACTTTTTTTGGGTTTTTTTTATATATAGACGTAAATATTGTTCCCCTTTTTTTTATTGTCAGTATTAAACGCACTCGAACTGCGGTTGCGCCCACGGGCCTGGGGAGGGCTTTGCAGAGGGAAATTCCATCCTGTGGAGGTGCTGAGGCCCTCTGGAATGGAATTCCCAGAGAAGCTGTGGCTGCTCCTGGTTCCTTGGAAGTGTCCAAGGCCAGGCTGGATGGGACTTGGAGCAGCCTGGGACAGTGGGAGGTGTCCCTGCCGTGGCAGGGGTGGAACTGGGTGAGCTTTGAGGTTCCTTCCAACCCAAACCATCCCATGACTCTGTAGTTCCACGTCACTTGGTCACGGAAGGGGACTGGTGCTGGCTGGATCCCAATTGCACTCAGGGCTGGGAGCTGTGGGAGGGTGCCCTGGCATGGGCTGGGCATGGCCGTGTGTCCCCCCTCTCCTGGGCCCCTCATGGCACCTGGGTTTGAGGTCTCCCTGGCTCAGGGCTCCTTGAAACCTTGTGGATGACCCCCCTCTTAAATTACAGCAGGTGGATTTTTTTTTTTTCCAAAATATCTTANTTTTTTTAATAAAAAATATATTAATAAGAGAAAAAAAAAAAAAAAAAAAAAAAAAAAAAAAAAAAAAAAAAAAAAAAAAAAAAAAAAAAAAAAAAAAAAAAAAAAAAAAAAAAAAACAACGAAACCAAGAACAAAACCAACCAGTTGCACCATCAGCAGCCAACCAGGCCAGGGTCCCTCCTGCATCCTCAGCCCCATCCTGAGTGACCCCGTGTCCCTTCCACAACTCCCACTGTGCCAGGGGGGCAGGAGCAGCCCCTTCCCTCCCAGTAAGGCCAGTGGGAACCGGTCTCCTCTTCCCAGTTCACAGAATCCAAGCAAAGCCAAGCAGGTCCAGCATCCGGAGGCAGATTCTGGAGGGGTTCCCCCGAGGGCTCGTCCTGGAGGGGATGAGGTGCTGTCACCCCACGGCACCCCCGTGCTCCCCGCTCTGCCTAAAGCTCCTCCGCCGGCTCCAGCACCGCGGGCCGGCCGTGCCCGGGCTCGGACCACGCCAGGGATGCCAGCCCCGGGTGTGGCGCGGTGCCATCCCCCGCCGCAGCGTCAGCGCTGTCCCCGTCCTCACGGCTCAGCCCCTCGGCGGCCGATGCCCTCGTGTGGTTCTGCAGGGAGGAGCCTTTGTCCCTTTCCAGTGCCGGGAATGTGTCCTGGAAAGCCTCGTGCAGGGTCTGGGGAGTCTCCTCCAGGGGCTCCAACCACAGCGGCTCCGGGGGCTTCTCCTCCCCGGCCTGGGGCTGGGCGTGCACCACGCGGGAGGCGGCGGCGTTGTGCAGGGACCTGGAGAAAACTGAGCCCCGCAGAGGGTCAGGGTCTGGGCCAAGGCCCTGAGGGTCTGGCACGGCTTAGCACAGCCCGGCACAGCCCCAGCATAGCTCAGCCCAGCCCAGCGCAGCCCAGCCCAGCCCAGCCCAGCACAGCCCAGCCCACCTCAGCCCA
>VWYO01027363.1:2228-15852 GCA_013400275.1 Rhadina sibilatrix | reverse complement strand
GGTGTGGTGGCGGTGGGGGGGGGCGGCGGGGGGGGAAGCGTTTATCCCCAATCCTTTGATCCAAACTGCTGCTGTGTCCGTCCGGCTACCTGCGCCTGCAGCGTCCCAGAGGAGCTCTGGGGAGGACGTCAGCGGGAGTAAACGAGGTCAGACGAGAGCGCTGGGATCCTCTGCGAGTATCCAGGGACGATTGTTCCTCGCCCAGCCCCCTGCCCGTATCGCCTTCCCTGCGCTCAGTTTCAGTTTCCCACCCGGCCGGCTCCGGTGGCAGAAGCCGGGGCGCGACTTCCCCGCCTTGAATCCCGGCGTGGGCTCCTTCCCCAGCTTCCCAGGGGTTTTTGGGAACGTCCCGCAGCAGCCCCGGGATTTGGGAATCACCCCCGGGCTGCAGGTGGAAGGGGAACTATAGGGGCTCGGCTTAATGCGACGAGGTGCGAGAAACTGGAAACTGCTGCGAGCTGCCCCGAGGCCGCAGGTGGGAGCCAAGGGCACGGCGGTGCGATGAGCCGCAGATCCCCGGAAAAATGTGCGACCTGGCCAGGCTGCAACGCTGCTCCCCGCTCAGCCGTGTCCTCCCCGGGGCACAAATCCCTCGGGATCGTTCTGCTCCTGCTTCCCTGTGCCCACCTAAAGCCCTCTCCCCACCACCCCCCTCCCGGTCGCTGTTGGCCCGACGTTTCTCCACAAGCAGAGGATGCTCCCCCGGCATCCCGGCGCTGGGTTTTTTAACTCCCTCTTCCCTGCCCTTCACCTCACTCCTGCTCCCATTTCCTTCCTGGTTCGTGCACCTCCTTATTTCCCACCGGCACGCTGGGAACCAGCGAGTAAATGTTTTTTTGGTTTTTTTTTCCCCCGTTGTTTGCTGCAGCTGGGAAGGAGCCGGAGGTGGGCTTGTAGCTACAGGTTGGTGCTGTGCAGTTGCTGGGAGCCTCCTGCCCTGACAGGCAGAGAACAGGGATCAGCATTCCCTCCTTGCTCCCAGCAGGAAGGAAGGAAGGAAGGAAGGAGCTCCTCTGTGGCAGGAGAGCCTTTCCAGGGACGAAGCCCCGCTCGCTCCGGGGATTCGCTTTTGCTCGTCATCCACCCGGAGTCGGGAATGGTGGGACGAGCTGTCTGTTAATCTGCAAACTGGGGATTACATAAGGGGCTGCCCTGCCCTCTCACCAAACTCCAGTTTTAGTCTTTTATTTCTTTTTCCCTTTTTTTTCTTTTTTTCGTTTTTTTTTTTTCCCCTCACCTCGTTTCCCAATGTGGAAAAAGCGGCCGATCTGCGAAGTGTCATTTGAGGCAATTAATTGATGCCAGAGCCTCGGGCAGGACACAGGGCTGTAGAGGGAATCCTGTGACAGGGGAGAGGGACTTTGGGGGCTGCTGGAATGGGGGGATTTGGGGTTTGAGCAGCTCTCAGGGCTCTCTGTTGAGGAATCAGAGTTGTGACACAGAGGGGTGATGTGGAGTGAAGGGGTAAATGCGGCCTGGGACCTGTGGGAATAGGGGAATTTGGGCTTTGAGCAGTTTTTTATGGTTCTCTCAGTTCAGGAGACCACGAGAGCTGTGACAGGAGAAGGGGAGTGTGGGGTGAAAAGGCAGATGGGCTTGGTTTTTCTCAAGGAAACACTGGAGTGACTTTGGGGGGATTTTGGCTGGAGTGGGGGACAGGCTTTGGCCTCTGAAGGGGAGGGGGTGTCCGAGCGTGACCCGCTCTGGTTGTCCTCCTGGGGGTTAAAACTTCAAGTCCTCAACTGCTCCCTTGGCAAAGGGGCCCCACGTTGCCTTTTTGGAATAGTAACTGCTTATTCCTGCCTGGATCCTGGTGCCTCCAGGCTCCTGGGGCTCCCAGGTTGGAAAAGAACCCTCCTGGGAGAGAGCTGCTCCTGCAGCCAGCACTGGAGCACGCACAGCCCCGTGATTTGTGCAGTTTCCCCCCCTTCTCTGTCTAACTCCTGAGACTTTTTAAAGTATTTTGGAGAACTGTGGCTGGCTCAGCCAGGGCCTGGCATTATCCAGAATCTCCCAAAACCAGGGAGTTTTCCCACAGGAGCCCCGTGGGGCAGAACCTGTTGGAGGGCCAGGAGTGCAGCAGTGTGGGCACACTTGGGTTTGGTGGGAAGGGTTTGTTTGAGCAGCAAAACTGGGAGTTGCCATCAGTGCCAGGGTATCCGGCCTTCCTGGGCGCTGGGCTGAGCTCGGATGGACTCAGCTTAGCCTGAGGGTTGAGGGAGGCCCAGGAGCTGCTGGAACAGAGGGAGGGTTTGGAGTAGGGATTGAGGGTCTTTGAGCAGCTTTCAGCAGTGTGAGGTTTGTTTTGTCTCAGTGCAGTGAAATTCCTGTGACCTGCCTGTGCTGTCAGGGACACAACCCCAGCACACGGAGTTGGTGGATTTTAATGTTGAGGCAGAGCTGGGGATGGAGGAGCTTCTCAGCCCAAAACAACCCCTCACACACCGAGCTGGGGTGGGAGACTCCCCAAGCCTGAACCAAGGCACATTCCTGCCGGATTAAATCCGGCTTCCGATGACAAAGGAGAAAATTGGCAAGGAGGGCTGGGTGGAGGAACCAGTTCAGGCTCACCTTGCAACATGAGAGGAGTTTGGTGCTGTCAGGGCTGAGGCTGGCAGCTCGGGGAGGCAGATTTGGGATCCTCGGGAGCAGCACCGTGTCACCCTTGTCCGTCGGCTCCACGTCCTGCCTTTGGCCAGCAGCTGGAAACTGAAGTTTCCCGGGAGCTGGGCTGTGCCCTGCAAGGAAATCCCATCCCAGTGACATCCCAGGGAGCTGTGGAATGTGGCTTTGGGTCATCCCTCATCTGCCTGGGCTGTGGAAGTGAATCTTTGGAGCGGGAGCCGTGTCTCTGGGAACGCCATCAGGTTTCCTGGGAGATGCAGAAGTCTTTCCCAGGCTTTTGGGATGAGTCTGGTCCTTGGTGACACTTGTCTTCCACTGGAGCAATCCCACAGCTGGCTTGTCCCAGCCCCAGTCTGGGCCAGCATGTGGAAACCACTGGAATTCAGGCAGTTTGGGGAAAACCAAGAGGAGCAAGCCCCTTTCTTTCTTCCTGGTGGCTCCACAGCAGCATTCCCAACAATTCCCTGTCGGTGATGAGGAATCCCAGACCTCCAGCGCGACCTGTGTGGTCCCTTCTCCACTGTGGTCCCTCCGTGGTTCCTCCTTTGAGGGATCTTTATTCCATTCAAGTCCCTGGGATGCTGGTGAGGGATGCTCAGATCCAGTGCCCCATCCAGGCTTCAGTGGGAGCAATTCCTCCTCCTGCCAGAGCTCCCTTGGCAGCAGCTGCAGGATGTGGGATTCTCCTTTCCCGGCTGAGCCTCTGTGCTGTCAAATCCTGGTGTGTCCTGGCTGCCCTGCAGGGCTTCAGGTGCTTCTGCCCTGGGCATAAACGGCTCACGGGGAGCTTTGGCTCTTCCCTTCATCAGAGGGAAATGGCTTCAAAATTAATAATTCAAAATTATCCCAAGGGCAGGGATAAATGGGATACCGGGGAGGAATTCCTCCCTGGGAGGGTGGGCAGACCCTGAGATGGAATTCCCAGAGCAGCTGTGGCTGCCCCGGATCCCTGGCAGTGCCCAAGGCCGGGTTGGAGCAGCCCTGGGACAGTGGAAGGTGTCCCTGCCCGTGGGATGGAGCAGGACGAGCTTCAAGGTTCCCTCCCAACCCACAACAGCCCGGGACCGTGGGATTTCGGGGATGTGTGGATCCGTGCCCTGGGATCTGCAGGGTTTGGGGCAGAGCTCCTTTCCCTCGGAGCAGCAGCTGCTCGGTGAGGAAGGGCTGTCTGAGGGAGCTCCCTGTGCTGCCCAGGCACATCTTTGCAGAGCAGGGAGAGGAAAACCTCCCTGGCAGGTCGGACCTGGCCAGGGCAGCCCGGCTGTTTTGGTTACGTGGGCTGGGCTGAGGCGGGGGGAGGCTGCTGGAGCCTGGGGGCTGTCGGAACATCTCGGATGTTCTTCCACTTCACCTTGAACTTGAGACTTTGACTCATCCCTGGATGGTTTGGGTTGGAAGGGACCTCAAAGCTCCTCCAGTGCCACCCCCTGCCATGGGCAGGGACGTCTCCTGCTGTCCCAGGCTGCTCCAAGTCCCGTCCAACTCGGCCTTGGATGCTTCCAGGGATGGAGCAGCCACAGCTTCTCTTGGAGTTTCATTCCAGTCTTTCCCCACCCTCACAGGGAAGAATTCCTCCCGAATATCCCATCTAAACCTCCTCTCAGTTTGAATCCATTTCCCCTTGTCCTGTCACTCCGTGGCTTTGTCCAAAGTCCCTCCCCATCTCTCTGGGAGCCCCTTGAGGCCCTGGAAGGTTTCCAGAGCCCTTGCAAGCAGCATCCCAGCATCCAAAGGAGACTTACAAGAAGTGGGATGCTCTGATCTTTGGAAGAACCAGAACAATCCAAGCACTCCGGGGAATCCCTGGAGCAGGGTTTGATCAGGGCTGTGATCTTTGGGAACCAACTGAGCCCTCCTTGTGTGGTTCAGTCTCATTCCTCATCCCTCATCCCTCACATCCCAAATCCAGAGCTGCGGTTGCTTTTCCCTGTTGGGAGCTGGGCAGGGGCTGGAGGGGATGGATGCTTGGAAAACAGAGCCAGATTGTCCAGAGCAGCCCACAGATATTTGCACGGCACTGCTTCTGCTCCCATCTCTTCACTTCAAGGGCTGCATGATCTTGGTCATGTTACCCCAGATGGGTCAGGACAGAAGGCAGCTGGAATTCACTCTTTCCCACTTGTGGCTCCATTGCCATCTCAAGACCCAGGATTTCTTCCCCGTGCATTATTGAAAAATGTAGTTCTGTTTAAAATAAAAGCATGCTGAGGGACTTTTTTTAATCTTGCTTTTTCCCACAGTGCAGTTACTCCTGTTGATGTGCAGGGTCTTCCTCTCAGGAACATCCAAGCTGCTCTCCAGGCCCAAATAATTGGGATAGCTCGGCCCTGCAGCACTGGCAGCACATTCCTTGTTGGGAGCAGTTGAGTTTCCGTGGCTGTGTGTGGAGGGGTTGGAATTGTGAGGCAGGCAAAAAAAACCCAAAAAAATCACACACCTCCTTCCCCTTCCTGCTGCCTCCCCTGTGTGTGTGTGTGTGTGTGTGTGTGTCCTGAGGCCTCGGCAGAGTTTCGGGTGGATCCTGGGCAGAGGGAGACCTGCTGGGGCCTGTCCTGGGCTGGCTGGCAGCACAGGCACTGCCTGCTGATCCCCGTGGCCACAGAGCTGCCTCAGCCCACAGCAGCCAGGCTGCCAGAGGTGTCCTGCTGCTGGGAGAAGGACGGGGGAGACTGGGATGGTCCCTCCTGAAATGTAAAAGAGGTGAGGACTTGTGGGGTGTGAGCTGCTCGTAGGGAAAAATTCCCTCCAGCTGCTGGTGAGGGGATGCTGGGATGGTGTTTGGGCCTTGGTGTTTTGTTTTTTGTTTAAAGCACCATCATTTTAATAGTTTTTCCCCTGCCTCGTGTGCGTCTGCTCCAAGAAATCCCAGAGCAGCCTGGGATCCTTGGGCAAGAGACTGGGTGTCTCAAATTCTGGAATGGTTTGGGTTGGATGGACCTTTAATACCCCTGCCGTGGGCAAGGACATCCCCCAGTATCCCAGGGTGCTCCAAGCTGTCCTTGGGCACTTGCAGGGATCCAGGGGCAGCCACAGCTGCTCTGGGAATTCCATCCCAGCCCTTCCCCACCCTGGCAGGGAGGAATTCCTTCCTAATATCCCATCCAACCCAGTCAATTTGAACCCATCCCCTCTCACCCTGTCACTCCATACTCATGTCCAAAGCCCCTCTCCATCCTCCAGGCTCAGCTCCCACGGGCCATGTCCCAGAGCTCAGCTATTCCCAGGAAATGTTGCTCTGTGGATGGCAGAATTCCCTGAAGCCGTTTTGCCTCCTGCTCCATGGAAAGGGTGATGCTGATTCTCCCTTCCTGCCCCGAGCAGGTGCCAGGTGTTGCTCAAGTTCTCACCTGTGCTGCTGCAGTGGGTGGCACCCCTGCCTTTGGAAAGAATTTTGGGATCTTTTCCGGATCAGAGCACGGAGAAAACATTGGCTGCTCACAGTTCCCCAAGCTGAGCCAGCTCTTCCACCTGTGTATTCCTGAGCCCTCCCAAACTGCTCAGGTTCCTCTCAATTTTAAGGCAAAGAAGTGAAGGGAAAAGGAGGGGGGAAAAAAACCCCAAACCCAACAAAACAAAACCCACTGAGGTTCTATGGAAAACTGGTAATTAAAGAGGTGTTTTGTCAGCTCTTTTGGTTGTGATCCCATCTTGATGTGGTCGTCTCATTTGAATGTAAATGTCAAATTCCAGAGCTCCTGGAGGAGAGGGATTGGGTGACATGGTGCTGAGGGAAGCACAAGCTCAGGGGTTTCAGTGAGCTCTGGGTGCTGCTCTTGGGCTGGGGGGTGGAGGGTGGTTGTGGGAGGAGAGAGGTGAGGAGTTGAGTTTAAAAAGAAAAAAAAAAGAGAGAATAAAGTGGCAGTGGTGAGGTCACAGCTCGGGTGCTTCGTCCTGGTCTGGCCCCTCACTGTGAGAAGGACACAGAGGGGCTGGAGCCAGCCCAGAGGAGGGAACGGAGCTGGGAAGAGTCTGGAAAAATGTCTGAGGGAGCTGAGGAGGCTCAGGAGTGACCTTCTGGCTCTGCACAGCTCCCTGACAGCACAGGAGGGCTCAGGTTCTGCTCCCAGGGGACAACAGGACAAGGGGAAATGGCCCTGAGTTGTACCAGGGTAAGTTCAGGTTGGATCTCAAGGAAATTCCTCAGTGGAGAGAATGATGAGATGTTGGCAGGGGCTGCCTAGGGAGGTTTGGAGTGCCCATCCCTGGAGGTGTCCAGGGAAGGCCTGGAGGTGGCACTGGGTGCTCTGGGCTGGGGACAAGGTGGGGATTGGCACTCGATGGTCCTGGGGTGCTTTTCCAACCTCAGGGATTCCGTTTTGGTGTTGAGCAGCAGCGTCCAAAGGCAATGGGGAATCAGCTGGATGTGGAACATCAGCTCAGGGAGGTGGAGAGCTTCCCTCACTCCCATCCACCACCCCAAAAATGACATTTTTCCTGCCGGGAGTCGGGCTGTGTGCGCTGGGCTGACTTGTGGGGCTGGAATGGCCACAGCTCTGTTGTGTTGGGATTTGGGAAGAACTGAGGGCAGGGTTTTGGGGCTGCACAGGGTGTCCCACCAGGGCTGTCAGTGATGTTCCTAAATCACTTGGAGGGCTCTGCTGTTGCTCCAACCCCTCTTTCCCATGGGCTGTATTTCACCTCGGAGGTTCCCCCTCAGGTGTCTGCCAGGGTCATTCCCAAACTTCTCCCCCGCAGCTACTTTTGGGGTGAAATGTGGCACCTCTGGGCCCTGCAGAGCCACCCAGTCTGGGACAGGGACCTGGAGCACCCCAGGAGTGGCCAGGCAGGCAGGGAGGGAATGGAGCTGCTGGGAAATTTAGGTCAGTAACTGAAGCTCCCCCTTGGTGGCCCATTCAGACCTTTCCTGACCAGGGAGGGGACGAGCCGTGGTTGTGCCAGAGGCTTTTGTCACTTGTCACCTGGCTTCAGGACATTGCCAAGTGGATTTTGCCCATTTCATCGTGGCCCTTGAGCCCTTTTGGGGTGCTTGGAGCTTCTTCTGACCCACCCACCTTACAAAGACTCAAGAAGCTCCCCAAAACCCCAAATCCACACTTTGGAACGCTGCCTTTCCCCCTTGGTGATTCCTAGGCTGTTCAGCCCTTTGGAAAGGGATCAGGGGGGTGACGTTTTAAGGATTCAATCTCTGGATGTGGCCGGAGCATCCAGGCCTTGAATCCATTCCTGGGGGGGCTGGGGACAGCCCCTCTGCCCCCCGCTGTCCCCGGTGGCTGTGGGACACAAAGGCCGTGTTGTGCACGGGGTGGCCGAGTTGGAGCAGGCTCCAGGCCGGCCCTGGGCAGTCTCATGACCCTGCAGCCATTCCCAGACTGTGGGGATGATTATCCCAGCCCCCCGGGGTTGGGGGATGGCCTTGCCTGGATGCTCTGGCTGCTCCCCGTGCAGAGTGCCGGGGTGTGTGGGGGACGGACGGACGCGGCTCCCTCGGGATCCCTGCCCGGAGCTTCCTGCCCTGCAGCTCAGATTCACTGGGATTTTGGGTTTCTTTTTGGGAGAAAAAGCATCTCTTGTAAAGAGGAAGGAGATAGGGGGAAGCTCCAGAGCTGTTTTTGGGCTGGGCAGGGGTTTGGGATCTGCTTTGCTGTGTGTGGTGGCCCCGATCAGGAGGGTTTGGGGAGCTCTGGAGCCGCCCCGGTGGGAATGGGACAGGCTGAAGGCAGCAAAGCCTCCCTGGAATCCCAGATCAGGAGTTCCCTGGGGGTGCTGGGGTGGGGTGACCTTGCCCAAGGTCACACCTGAAGCTGGGCCAGATGTGGAGCCACCAAGCAGCCCTTTCCTCCCCGGTGTAAAAACCCCTGAAATCAGGGCTTAAAGGTTCAAACCCTGGCGCTCAGGAGGTTGCTCTGGAGTTGATCCCAGGTGTCTCAGGAAACCACCTGGCTTTGGTGGTTGGTTTTGGGGGCAGGACTGGTGCCTGCCGCACACATCCAGCTTCCCTGGATCCTCCCTCCTCCTCACCCCGATCCCATTCCCACTGCCAGCTGAACGCTGCCGTCCCCCTGCTGTTGATTATCCAGGGATTTGCTCCAGATCACTTTTGCACGGCCTCAGACCTGCCTTCTCCTGCTTTTTCTCTGTCAAAAAAACAGGAAGGTGCCAAAGTTAAACTTGCTTTCTGGGCTCGACAAAACTTTTCAAAAAGAAGTAAATATGGAAAACTACTGAGGAGGCTGGGGGTGGGTGGGGGAAGCCAGAGTTGTGCAACCTGGGCTCCTGCTCCGTGCTGGGACCCGGGGCTGGGAGTTGCTTCCTGGATAATTACTCCTGTTGTGGATCCATCCTGACTCATCCATCCCCCCATGGCGTGGGGCAGGCCACATCCCGCCATGCCTCAGTTTCCCCATCTGGAAATGGAGAACTTGGATACCCCAGGGTGCTTTGGGGGCCTGGTCTGTGCCTGGATTTCTTGGCTCCTGCTGGTCCCAGTGCTTGGGATGGAGGGGAATGACCTGGATTTTCCAGCAAAGGCATCGCTGCTTCAAGGAGCGTGTGGATTTGCTGCTTGAGATGGACAAGGAGGGGAATGTTAATCCTAATTTTTGGGATCAGAGGACTTGGTTTGTGGGAGAATTAGGGGCTGTTCAGGCTCTCAGTTGGGCCCCAGTGCCCCTTTCCCAGCAAAGGGGATCCCTCTGGGTTTTTCCAGCCTTCGGATCTGTCAGGAGTGACTTTATTTATTTATCTTGTCCCGAACAAACCCTTGGCGTTGGGAAGAGCTGCTCCTTCTGCTGGAACCTGTCCAAGATCCAGGTCTGGTGCTGGCACTCGGTGATCCCGGTGTCCTTCCCTCTCTCCTGCTCCCGGGAAGGAGCCAGGAGCTGCCTCAGGTTCCAGGGATCAGCTCTGCTCTGTCAAACACTTGCAGCAGCAGGCTGGGGCTCCCCTCTCCCTGTCCTTCCCAAAGGACATTCCCTGCCTGCATCTCTCCAGGTGTGTTCTGGCACCCAGGGATGAGCGATGGGAATGGTGTTCCCGGGGATGACATCATTGTGTTGGCTGCCCTCAGTGAGCTGGGGGCCTTTCCAGTGGAAATGGGGATGGGAAATGCTCCCAGAGGTGGACTGGGATGCACTGGGGTGCCCCACGCCGGGCACAGGTGTGCCCGCTCCAGGTGCTGCCTGGCTGGGCGATCCCAGCTCCCTGCCAAGGCTTGCTGCTCTGGCCTGGATCCGCGTTAATTCAGCTGTTTTCTCACTTGAGAGCACCTGGGNCAGGAGAGGCGCAGGGGGACATGTGCGCGGTGCCGCCGGGTGTGTCCCTCGGGAATTTGGGAATTCTCCCGATGCCTCCGAGCTCTGACTCACAACCTCCCCCTCCCTCCTTCCTTTCTCCACAGCCTTTAGCCTGGAAGATGGCGGGTGGCGTGGACGGCCCCATAGGGATCCCGTTCCCGGATCACAGCAGCGACATCCTCAGCAGCCTGAATGAGCAGAGGAACAACGGGCTGCTGTGCGACGTGGTCATCCTGGTGGAAGGCCAGGAGTTCCCCACTCACCGCTCCGTCCTGGCAGCGTGCAGCCAGTACTTCAAGAAGCTCTTCACCTCAGGGTTAGTGGTGGACCAGCAGAACGTGTATGAGATAGACTTTGTGAGTGCGGACGCCCTGTCGGCGCTGCTGGAGTTCGCCTACACCGCGACCCTCACCGTCAGCACTTCCAACGTCAACGACATCCTCAACGCCGCCACGCTGCTGGAGATCCCGGCCGTCAGGGATGTCTGCACGGATCTCCTGGAGAGGAAGATTCTGGCCAAAAATGACCAGATGGATACAGTAGATCAAATTGATCAGAGGAACCATCTCAGAGCAAAAGAGTACCTGGAGTTCTTCCAGAGCAACCCCGTGAACGGCCACCAAGGCAGCTTTCCGTGGACCAACACAGAGTTGAGAGACCTTCAGAGACTGAACTTCCGAGGCCAAGAGGAGGAGGAGGAGTCGAACTGCAACGGCCTGGACTTCTACTCGCAAGCCACCCCAACCGAAAGACCAAAGGCAAGTGACTGTGACCCTGACAGCAACCCGGCCATGTGGCTGGACCGCGAGGACGAGGAGCCGGTCAGCGGCGGGATGTTCTCCCCTTCACAGAACGGACATTACAGCAGCCGTGGCTTGGCCACCCCGGGAGAAGAGGAGGGCGGCACCCCCAGGGGCCCCCTGGACCCGCAGGAAGCCGGGGACTCGCCCAGCTTCATCCCCACGGGCACGGAGACCGAGGATGATGCCAGGGAGGTGGACGACCTGGCCGCCAGCGCCCTGCTCCAGCAGATGATCAACTCGGTGGGGCGGCAGCAGCTCGGCGACGACGACCGCAAGGACGAGGACGGGGTCATGGATTATTACTTGAAATATTTCGGCAGTTCCAGCGAGGGCGACGTCTACCCGTCCTGGTCGCAGAAGGTGGAGAAGAAGATCAGGGCGAAAGCATTCCAGAAGTGCCCCATCTGCGAGAAGGTGATCCAGGGCGCCGGGAAGCTGCCGCGCCACATCCGCACCCACACCGGGGAGAAGCCCTACGAGTGCAACATCTGCAACGTCCGATTCACCAGGTACGGGGCTGGGCACGGGGGGCTGCACCCAACCCGGGGGCTGCACACAAACCTGGGGGTTTCACACAAACCCAGAGGTTTCACACAAACCCAAGTGTTGCACATAAACCCAGGTGTTGCGCACAAACTCAGGAGTTGCACCAAACTCAGGAGTTGCACCAAACCCGGGGGTTTCACGCAAACCCAGGGGCTGCACACAAACCTGGCTCTCCCCTCACCCCCAGAATGGTCCTAGGTGATTTGATCTCTCTGCTCAACTCATTTCCATCCTAACAGGGGAGTTGGGGCTGGAGGCCAAAGCTTTCCAGGGAGATGAGCAGTTTGGGGATGTGACACTTGAGCTCTATCTCAAGGGGCCTGGCTCAACCGCCAGTGCCACCATCCCACTGTCCTGACCTGCTGAGCTCTGCTGGGAACCACACCAAGGGGAAACATAGCTGCAGCTCTTGGTCTGTGCATCGTGGCCAAGGCAGGAGCCAGGGAATTATTTGGGAATGGCTCCACGGCAGGGCTGAGGTGGTGGTGCTTGGGTTGGAAGGAGCTTGGAGCCCACTCCTGTCCTTGGCAGCCCCGGTGCAGCTCCCTGGGGGTGTTTGCCACGGCCCTGTTCCTAATCAGGGCTGCTCTGCTCCTCGCCTGGGCCACGGGAGCACCAAAGAAAGGAGACATTGTTTGGATTGCTCCGGTTCACTCCAGTCCGCGGCCGGGCGCCGCCTCCTCTCCCCGGGCCCTGCGGCCGCCGGGGCTGTGCTGGGCGGGGGTCCCAGCCCTGGGGCAGCGTGGGCTGCCTGGGCCTGGGGGCTGCTCCCTCCCCTTTCCCTGCTCCCTTGCCCTTCTCTTTCCCTTCCCCTGACTGTTCCCTGCCTGCTCCTTGCTGGGCCTGGGACTGCTCCCTTCGCTTTCCCTGCTCCCATCCCTTTCCCTGCTCCCTTTCCCTTCTCTTTCCCATTCCCTGCCTGCTTCCATTCCTTTCTCTGCCTGTTTCTTGCCTGCTCCCTGCTGGGACTGGGTCCTGCTCCCTTCCCTTTCCTGGCTCCCTTTCCATTCTCTTTCCCTTTCTCTGCCTGCTTCCTTCCCTTTCCCTGCAGGGCTTGGGGCTGCTCCCTCCTCTTTCCTTGCTCCGTTCTCTTGCACTTTTCCCTGTTCCCTTTCCCTTTCCCTTCTCTTTCCCTGCCTGCCCAGATATTCCCACAGCCCGGGCCAGCCCTTCCCGGCCCCTCGTGCTTTGGGGGCTCCATCCCGTGGGGCTGCTCCGTGCGGGATCCGTGCGGGATCCATGTGGGATCCGTGCAGGATCCGCGCGGGTTCCCCGGGGCAGCCGGAGGGGCCGTGGGCAGCGGGCCGTGTCCTGCCCCTTCCCCTGGTGCCGGCCGCGCCCAGCCCACGTTGGAGAGCTGAGGAATGCAGATAATGGCAGGGGCAGGGTGCCAGCCCAGCCCTCCCTCCCCGCTCCCCCGGCCCTGCCACGCGGCACCTCCCTGCTCCGGGGCCGGGGGGCCCATCTCGAGCCACCCCACAGCGACCCCACAGCGATCCCACCCCGCTGGGCACCACCCAGAGCACTGCGGGGACGGGGAAATGCCGCAGGGTCCGCCGGCACTGCGAGAGGAGGGGAGGCACGGGGATTTTTGGGGAGGGGTAGTTGGTAGGGCAGTGCCGCCTCAGCCTCTTTCCATCCTGCTCCCCTTCCGTGGGATGAGGACCCTGCTCCCTCTTGGCTCCCAGGAGAGCTTTGGCACCTGAAAAAAAAAAAACAAAAAAAAAAAAACCAAAAAAAACCCAAAAAACCCCTGCTTTTCTAAACCACCAAATTCCGGCCAAATTCCATCCTCCTGCTTCTTCCCACAGCAGGGTTTGTGCCTGGAGAAACCTGGGCAGGGCCAGGGAGCCAGGTTCCCCACCCTGCCCCGAGCTCCCATTTCCCCCCCGAGTTTATTATTCCTTCGCTTTCCTTCCCCGTCCGCGCATCCCAGGGCTGGGAAAACAAATCCCTGCCCCATTCCTGGGGGCGCTGGGGAGGCTGGACACGGGCAGCCGGCCCTGGGAGGGCAGCAGGAGCCGGGGCTGCTCCAGCCGGGTGGGGACCCAGCCCGGCCCTTCCCAGGGATTTTTGCTCCCCGCTGCTTCCTGGTTCCTCCTCGGTCGCGGGAGGAGGAGGAGCAGCGGCAGCTCCGATAAGAAAGGAGAGAGTGGGTGGTTGTAAAACGACAAAATTTTAATTTCCCGAGCTCGTTTTGGTGCGTCCCTCGGAGCTGGACGCGCGACCTCGGGGCTTCGATCCTTCCCTGGAGCTGCAGGGTTTTTTTGGGGGATGCTGTGGGGGCAAAAGGGAGAAGGTTCAGGGCCGGGATCTGAGTGTTCCGGTCGGGAAGGGGGTGGATCCGCTTGGGAAGGGTCGGGCAGGTGCCGGGGGGGGGGGGGGCGGGGGGGGGTC
>VWYO01027360.1:0-12179 GCA_013400275.1 Rhadina sibilatrix | reverse complement strand
ACTTCCAAGAATACTTGGTGTTTTTTGTTATTTTTAAGATATATCACAGATTCTTATCCATGTTTAATAGCAAAAATATAACAAGTGTGATTAAAAGAGAAGTGTTTAGGGGACAAAATGGAAACTGAGTTGCATTACTAAACACTTCTAGAGAAACTCACTCAAATGTGTACAGGTCTGTGCTAGGTAAGAATTAAACAACATCCCGAGCCACTCCACTGGAAAACAGGAACATTTAATGCTTGTCATAACCAAGGTTTCTTGTTAATCTGCCCCTGCTTTACCTTCTTCCATGAGAAAGCCAACATTTTCATCAGTTCTTTTCTTTTCACATGAATACTTGTGTAAGTCTGTGGTTAATGTTTCATGATCTCAAAATCACATTATCATGGTGTTTTAACAGATTTTCAAACAGCAATTGCTTTTCATGCAGACATTTGGTCCAACTCTGTTCTCCACAGTCCAGTTTGTCACCAGACGTTAAATTAAGTAAATAAAAATCAAGAAAATATAATTTTTTACCATCTCATTTTGTGGTGGTTTTGGCTGTGTATTTAGACATGCAACACATAAGATACTTGAAGAAGTAGTTTAAGAAGCATTAAAAGGCAAAAAATACCATTGAAATAGATTGTTCAAAAGTTCTGAGATATTTAAATATCAGAAAATATTTAGAAGTAAAAGTTTAGTTAAGATAAGTAAGAGGGAAAAAAAAATCAGATTTAGCCCAAATCTTAATGCAATCAGTCTATACATTTGTTTTCAGGTAGTTTGTTATAACTGTGCAAGTAGATAAGACTGATAAAATCAGTAGCTAAAATGTGTTTGTTGGTGTGCTGAATGATAATTCTGAATAACATAGATGTCCAAAAAAATACAGAACATTGTCAAAATTTAACTTGTCAGAAATAGGTTATAATAGGGAACATAGGCCTTTAATCAGCTGAGAACTGTCTGTGCATCTGACATCAAACAAAAACATGTAAGATTTCTGACACAGAAACAAGTATTTAGATCCTTGTTTCTCAAGCACAGTATGTCTGAAACCAGGTGAATGCCTATGAATCCACAGGTGGTTGCAGAGGTTTCCCCTGAGAACACTTAGAGTTTGTTGCTAACTGCAAGGTGAGGGCAGAGATGCAGAAATCTTTTGGACTGCTGCTGGTTTATTTGGTACCAGGTGTGTGTTTGCTGTTAACTGGATACACTTAATCTCATTTTTTAAACTGAGAAGTATTTAGAAATTTTACATCTGAGTAACTGTGGCACACATCGACTTGACTGGTTACAGGGGTACTGGCATCAAATGGGACACCACTGCTCTCCACCCTTGGCTTATTGTTGGCAGAGCCATACTTCAGGAGGACTCATGACTCAGGTTTTATGACCAAAACTTAACTAGTTCATACCTTCCTGTATAACAGTAAAGTTTAGTCTGTGCGGAACAATACTGGACCTTCTGATATTTATGTGCCTTTAAGAGACAAAATTAATTTAGATGGAATTTCTTCTACAGCTGCTTTCATGGAAATACCTTCCAAAGCCTGAGATGCCAACGGCTAACACAAAATGTGGGGCTGTATTTGTTGAAGTTGTTAAGGCTTATGTCTACCAGAAGGTCCTGCTGGAAAGGCACAGCTGCAGCATGGACGTCTTGGGGGGTGAGAGATAGTTATGACTCGTGGACAGCAAGCTGCAGCTGAGCCAGCCAACGGGTGCCCTTCTTCTGTCAAGTTTGTTTTTTTTCTGGTTGAGACTAAAGGTATAAAAGTGGAGTGGCTTCTACAATAAAGTGATTTCCTCCGCATGCACAAGGGGGTCCATGTCTTTGTTCCTCTGTTGCTACAAATGGCAGCTCAAATCAGGACTTATTGAGGTGGTACAGAATTGGTACCACTCTGGTAGCAACTCGTACTGGGTCAAGGAATCAGCCAGGAAGAGTCCAGAAAGAGTCCAGGGAAAAGATCCAAGAAGAGTTTGGGAAGGAACTCAGGAATCAAAAGTGAGCACACCTCATCTACCAAGTAAGTAACCAGTGGAAGCAGTGGGAGGTGGAATATTGCTGGAATAAAGGAGGAGCTTAGGCCAGGTATGGCAGCTCCTGCATCAGCAATCTATTAATATGGCTGATACAAAACTGAGCACCCTGCCGGACTGGGTGTCTACTCACGTTAGCGATTTTCCCTTTAATGGACTCCTTTGGTTAGAAGCCTGGGAAGTGGTGGGGCAGACACTTTTTATACCGCCAGGGACAGCTATGCTGAAGCCAGCAGGCACCTTGCCATTTGGGGGACAATCATGGCGGCCATTAAAGAAAACTCTGCAAAAACTGGCCACCTTGCAGCTTCAGAAGCCAATTCCCCTGAGCTCTCAGCACCACCAAAACCCATATCCAACCCCAAGATTAACTCATGCCCTGCGGAATTGCATCACCCCAGTGGAAATCCCTGTGCGGCTGCTGCACTGCAAACAAGCGATGGACTACCCAAAATGATGGCATGGTAATAAAAGCCGTCATGAAGGAGGGTGACCTGGCGGTCGTTGCTGCCTGCCCAGCAGCTGTGCCCAGCTGTGTACAGACAACTGGACAATGGTTGCAGCCCAGGGCCCCTGCACGGCCTTGGGCGCGACAGCACCGACAGTCCCAGCCCCACTCCGAGCCCGCACTCAGGCGTCATAAATGGCGGCCAAGGGCTGCCTCAGGGTGTGCTCGGCACAGGTGATGAAACCCAGGGACAGCGTGACAGCAGCCAGGTCGAAACCGAGGCCATGAAGCAGGGCGCTGGCCGCATAGGCGCCTGGCAAGGCGACGAAGGTGCCCAAGCGCTGGGCAGTCTGGAACACGTAGATGTACAGCCAGCGGGACATAGGCAGCTTCCAGTTTGTCATCACGTCGGCAAGGGAGCAGGAGAGCCCGCCAGGCAGTCGCTTCGTATGAACCTCGCTGCCGCTGGACACCCCTGGACCCATGCAGGGGGGGCGCTGCCTCCCGAGGAGGAGCTGAAAACTGCGGTCCCAGGAGCGGGTCCCGCCGCAGCCCCTCGGGGTCACTGGCGCGGAAGCGGCGGGCAGGCGAGCGAGCGGCCTCCCAGCGAACACTCCAGGGCGCTCCGGGTCGGAGCCAGCGGGATCAAAGAGCAGCGAGAGGGAACAAGCCGAGAAGCTCCTCGGGGCCAGCCTGTGTCTGGGGCTGACGCTTCCATACAGCCCGGCTCTGCCCTTCCGCCCGTGCTGGAGAGCGCCCGAGCTCCCTCACCCTTGCCCGGCGCGGGTACAGCCATGCCGCTGGGCAGCGGCAAAGCGGCGGGGAGCGAGAGCGGGGTGAGGGCATCCCCCGCTCCTCCGGTGCGCGCCGGGCGGCGGCTCCACGCCAGGCAGGACGGCCCCGGGCATGCGGCGGTGGCAGGAACCTGCGACCAGAGTTCCTGCAGCACGGCGGCTGCTTACCCCGGGGGGCCAGGCGGCACTGCCCCCATGCTGGGGGCCCTGACGGAGCGACCGCCCCCGCGGCGGCGCCATGCGAGGCTGGCTGCTGCCGGGGCGAACCGGGGCCAGGGGCGAGTACTGCCACGGCTGGCTGGACGGGCAAGGCGGCTGGCGGGACAGCTTCCAGTGCCCCAAGCGCTTCGACGGCGGCGATGCCATCTCCTGCGGCAGCTGTGCCCTCCGGTGCTGCTGCTGAAGTGCCGTAGCGCGCCTCAAGCAGGGCGCTTGCGGCAACGATCGGCGGCAGGGCGGAGGCGAGCCGGGCCGCCCCGGCTGGGACGGCAGGCACGGCGCGGAACGTGCTGTTCTTTATTGTGGAATCTATATCGCCTTCATTATCCCGGGGTCACTGGTGGCAGCTTGGTGCTGCTTCTGGCCACCGGGACCTCGTGCCTCTGCCTTGCCTCCTCGGACGACCCAACTAGGGAAGAGCTGAAGATGGGGGAGAGCTCAACGACTCCAGCCTGGACTTGCTTCGGCTTACAGCTTGACTGATTTTGCACTGCTCATGGCAGTGGGTTTGATGAGGAAATAATAGCTGAATTTATTTGCTTATGGGTGCAGCTCATGAGTGATGGTGCACATCTGACCATGATAGTTTTCTTGTTTCATTTCTGCAAAAAACACAACACAGCCTTGTTAGTAGGACAGAGGACAGCTGTGATCACTAAAGCATTAGTCATCTTAAGCTACATCAAGTATAAAGTGATAGCACACTGATACACCTGAAGGACAACCAATTAAGATCAATTAACATGTGATGATGCATGCATTTTGAATCTGCAGTTCTTCTACAGTTCTGAGCTACAATACACTTTGTGAAGTGCTAAGGATGACTCAGGTATCATGTCTTGAGTGTATAGTTCATTAGGACTATGCAATCAAAGGAGGTAAGGAATAGACAGGAAGTTTCTCCTGCCACTTTTTTCTGCAGGAAACACACTTCAAAAGACCCAGTAGCTACTCTTTGGGAATCCTAATCTATAGCTGTTTCCCAAAATTCAGTTCTCATTATTTTAATGTATATTCCTCTGTCTATCCCTGCCAAAGGACATCTGTGTCAAACATGGACACTTATCCTGGCTGGAAGTGAGCGTGTTGACTAAAGATGCAACATGTGAAACTTCTCATGAACGCTGTAGTAAATGGTGGAAGTAAATTTGAGTTTGGTGCAATTCTATGTAACAGTTGTTGGCAGAAGCCATGGATGGAGGTTGCAAAACCATATAATCATAGAATGGCCTGGTTTGGAAGGGACCTTAAATATTTCAATCCCCCTGCCATGGGCAGGTACTTCTTTTATGAGAACAGATTGCCCAGATTGCTATGATGGCCTTGAACACTTCCAGGGATGTGGCATCCACAGCTTCTCAAGGAAACCTGTTCCAGTGCCTTACCACCCTCCTGGTAAAGAATTTTTTCCTATTATCTAATCTAAACCTTTGTCTGTTTAAAGCCATTTCCCCTTGTCCTGTCACTCCAGGTCCGTGTAAATAGTCTATCTCCATCTTTCTTGTGGGCTTCCTTCAGGTAGTAGAAAGCCCAATTAGGTCACCCTGAAGTCTTCTCTTTTCTAGGCTGAACAATCCCCCAGCCTTTCCTCGAAGGAAAGCTGCTCCATCCCTCTAATGTTAGTGGCCTCATCTGGATTTATGCCAACAGGTGCAACAGAGCTCAGTATCTTTCCTGGAAGACTCTCCTATGTATGCCTTGGAGTGAACATGGTAACTTCTTGGTTATCCTCTTGCCCAAACATCTGAGATCATGAAGTAAGTCTGTGCTGCTGCCACTGCCAGTTACTGTAACATAAAAAGACTGCCGTCAGCATCCTGAATTTGAACCACCACTGGCTCCAAGATGTCTTGCAACATACAGAAGATTCTCTGCCTCCTAAAGCTACCATGTGTCCCTGAGAAATGCTGAGTGTTTTAGTGGGAAAGAATTTCCATATGGCATTCTGCTCAGAGGCATAAGATGCTTCTCTCTGGTGTAGCCACTACGCATTCTGGAGCACATCTACAACAAAGACTTTGAAAGTAAAAGCTATGGATAATTTGGAAGTTGAGGAAGGGTCTGTTAAAGGTTGTGTGCTGAAACCAGGTTACAAGTAGATTATAGTTATTTAGGAATTTTAAGTAAAGCTAAAGGCAAGGATGAACAAATACATGGTCAGAGTGACACACGAATAGAGGTTTGTAAGGATTTGAGAGTTGCATGCAAAGGGAAGATTCAATGTTGAACACTTCCATAATGTGAACGACCTGAAGGATCTGGGTGGTAAAAGAGTTGTATGGGTATGGATATTCCTACAAACCTACATTCTGGTAGGTTTCCTGGAACGCATACAGAAAGTTTCCTCCAAAAGAAATTCAAATAAAATGCACCAAAACCACTTTGAGACCAAACAAAAAACAGAAATTAACTAAAAATCATAAGGAGTTTCTCACACACACACACACACACACACACTCACAAAATATCTCTGACTTAAGTTGCTATGATAGGTGCACTCCAGAAGAAATATGGACATGAAAGGAGAGCCCACAAAATAAATCGAACATTTGAATTTAAAGTTTGAAAATAATTAGCTAAATTTTGAACTTATCCAAGTGACAAGCTATTAATTTAACAGGAATGAATTCTTCTGTAAAAAGTAAAAGAAGTTAGGAAAACATGAAGTTTGGTAACAACTGTGTGAAATGAGAGTGGCATGATCCAACATGAAGAAAAAAAGGCCCTCATGCAGCAATTTCTCTTTGATAACCAACTCTTTCAAGGTGGGAAAGGAGATAAGGCATTATGATTTGCATAAGAAAAGTTTATCTTCAAGACAAAAATAAAAGGAAATGAAAAATATCATACATGTGCTTATAAAAATGTTTATTATAACTCAAGAACTATACTCTATCCCCTTCTCAAGACACACCACTCAAGTGTTTATTTTCAATAACCAGTAAAAATTCTGTGATCTCTGAAATAAATATGTTCCATGAAAGCTAAAAATTCATTCTAAATAATAATTTTCTTCTTCCCTTTTGGTATATGTGGGTGAAAACATATTTCTTTGCTAACTAGCACAAAAGATGTGAAATTAATTAGCTTCCAGCCAAAGTGAATAATTAGGAAGCTTTGGTGACAATTAATAACAATTGGTTGTAATGAAAAATTCTCCAGCTGTATTTCTTACTAATTAAACTTCATGAACAGAATATTAATATATAGCTTTAATAGTGGTAATGTTGCAACTACAGAAGACCCTCCTATTAAGATAATTCATCTGATATGCAATACCTACTCTCAGTTTCTATTGCCACACGTATGAAGAATTCAATGTGTCTTTCAAAAAAGGTGATGTGCAAAAAATATCATCATATGAATAGTGTACGAGTTCTGCCATACAAAGATGAAGTTTTACTTTCCAGTTAGTAATGGTACCACAATCCAAGTATGTTCCTTTCACTCTGATTTTTTCACCTTTTACAGAATTTGAGGGTAGTCAGATGGTGAAGGTTAATCAAGGGATCAAATGAATTTGTGTAAGATTATAATTGTTTTGACCAGGGAAGGGTGCTGGCACAAAAAAAGGACAAAATTCTTAGATAACAGCACAATACTTAGATGAAGGAAAAGCTGGAGATATTGAAAGGATTGTTCACATATTCTTATTTCTATCATAACAGGCTTAAGAACAAGAACTATATGACATATATATGTATATATGTCATATATAATAAGTCATGTTTAAGAAAAAGTGTATGACAAAATGGAGGAACTGTACTGAACGAAAACACACAAAAACACATTCCTCTTTATTGGGCTGTATATTGATTGATTAGATCCAGATTAACAAGTTGAAGTCATCTTATTCTTCTGTAATATGGTTAAGAAGGGCCTTTATACAATGTCTCAAATATAACATAAAAAGATAAACTATCTGACGAAAATATTCCTGGGAGTATATTAGTCCTAAAGCAAATACTGTCAACAGAATAGCAGAGGCAATACTTACTATTACTGCTCAGTTGTGGCAGTCCTTGGCACTCACTCCAGTTTACATGAAATGACATCTTGTTTTTATGGTAGTACTTTAATGCAATTGACTTGAATGATGTAGGTGTTGTGGTCTGACACTGGCCAAATGCCAGGCACCCACAATAGTTGATCACTCTCTCTCCCCTGACACAGCTGGGCAGAAGAAGAAAAATTAATAAAGAGTTCATGAGTTGAGATAAGGACAGGCAGAAAACACTCCAAGAGCAAAATAGGGTCAACTTAGAGGTAAAAAGTAAGGCCTCAGAAACATCTTTTTCTTCTCAAAGTCCCTCCCATCCTGCAGGGAGACAAGCATGGGGGTTTTGATCAGTTCATCATCCAAGATCATCTTCCACTGCTCAGGGGGAGAATTCCTTTCCTTGCTATGCTGTGGGGTCTCTATCAATGGAGACAGTTTTCTGTGAACTTCTCCAGCATGGTTCCAATCTCACAGGAAGACAGCCCTCCCAAAACTGCTGTGGCATGGCTCACTCATCAACAGGGTGCAGTCCTCCAAGTGCAGGCTGCTCCAGCCTGGAAGCATGGGCCCTCTCTCTCCTCTGGGTCTCCCACTGGATCACAGTCTCCTCCAGGCATCCACTTGCTTTGGCATGGACATCTCCCCCATGGGCTGCGGGCAGATCTCTGCATCCCACATGGATCCCCAGGGGCTGCAGGGGCACAGCTGTTTCACCATGATCTTCACCATGGCCTGCAAAGGAATCTTGGCTCCAGCGCCTGGAGCACCTCCTCTGCCTCCTTCTCCACTGACCTTGGTGTCTCCATGGTGTTTTCCTTCAGATGTTCTTACCTCTTCCTCTCTGACTGGAATTAAAATGGTGCGCCCCACTTAGTTTTTTGATTTTCTTCTTGAATATGTTATCACAGAGGTGTTACCGACCTTTCTCATTGGCCCAGTTTTGCCAGCATCATGTCTGTNTGGACATGGTGGAAGCTTCCAGCAGCTTCACACAGAAGCCACCTCTGTGGCCCCCCCACTACCAAAAACCAAGCTGTGCAAAACCAACACAGAGCTAAATTTTCTTTATGCATTTTACCACGTACAATGCCAACAGCAATATATGAATCTCCCCAAAAATAAATCACCAAAACAATTAAAAGATAGTTTGTGTATTTCAGGGGACCGTGAAAAATACCTTTAATCTTTCTTCTTGAACACACATTCAAGTGCAGAGTCCCATCGGCAAAAAAAAAGTTGTGTTTTAATTGATAGCAACATATTTCCATTTTTGAGAAAAATCAGCATGTATTTGGTTCTTACGGGATTTATCAGAGTATTCATATCAATACTTCTAAAGCGTTATCACTGCTGCTGTATCAACTGTGAAGACCCATGTATGACAGTGCTGGAACATGAGAATCTTGGAAGCTTGGGAAATTTAGAGCATTTATTTCAGAAAGAAACTTTTTAAGGTTGAGTGTGGTTGGTATAGCCCCTGGTGTTTTCACTCTACTTGCACCTGAAGTTGGAACATTCCTCTTCAGTTTATCAGTATGGGTTCAATTAACTATGGTAGTAGGTTCATACACATATGCAGAGACATACTTGGAGCCTTAAATCATTTTTACTTCCCTTTTTATGTCCTCTTTTAAGCTGTCATCACTGTTACTGTAAGACATTTAAAGTGTTATGGTACATATATTTTCACAGCATTGAGAGGCTCTGATTTAGAAATAAATGCATTTGGGAAAATTAACCTCAAACCCTTCACACTCTCTCAGTAGTCAGTCAAGAGTAGTATATGCAAGGTGAGGTTTTTTGCTACTTTCTTTTTTATTTTTTTAGTGTCATAAAAAAGTCATGGGTCACTAGTTCCCGGAAAAAATGTGTCATCCTGTGTTCCACAAAATGCACTGTAAACCTTGTGTCAAAAGGGAACATGAAGTCACAGCCTCATGCCCTCTTAATGACTATAAATTTACTAGTGCCATGGAACAGAAAAGGAGAAGGAGGCTTCTTGGATCAGATGCTGCTCCTTTGCAGGGAAGGCTGAGGACAATGGGCTTGAACCAGGACCCCTGCAAAGCCTTTATTGTGATGGTCTTAGAACCTTTGCAGAATTCCTAGCTGCTTTGAATATCAGCTAATCACAACTCACCGATTTTTTGTTTTCCTTTCCGTGATTTACTGAATGTAGATATGAGTCATGTCCTGAGTTAATAAAAATACCAGTGTACCTGAGAACCATGATTCATGGTGTGTGCCAAGCTGTGAACCAACAATGATATTTCTTTGCAATTCTTAAAATTTAATTAATAATACCAATGGTATGTTCATAGAAGCCAGAATTAAGAAACTGGAATGAAGAGAAGTGAATTTTGGGACTGGGAAATACAGGACAGGTGAAATCCAAAGTGGGAAATATGTGCCAAAGTGAACAACTGTTGGCTAAGGAGATCTCATTACTGCCATTACTTGGCTATTTGTGCACAGGAAGAAGCAGACTTATAGCTCTACAACAAATATATTACAGTATTATTTTCTCCCTCGGATATCTCTGACATCCTTCCACAAACAATGATCTTTTTAAGAGGTTGAAAAGGTATGGACAAGAATAATTAAAAATTAAAATGTACATTTTCCACACTTCCATATGACACAGAAAACATGTTATATACCTACAAATTGTAAGGAAAGTAATTAGGGAAATGTGTCATGAAACATAGTCTCAGGTATATTGATTTTTTTTTTTTAACTCAGGGCATGAGTCATATTTAGATTCAGTAAATCATTACAGGAAAATGAATATACCAGTGAGTTACAATTAGTTGATATTCACAAGACTTAAGAATTCTGCAAAAGTTTTAAGACTCACAATAAAGACACTTCAAGGTCCTTAACTTCTATGCAATCCAGCTATTTAGCTACCCAAGAAAATTACAGAGAAATATAAATTAACATGTGAGGAAACATATCTGCAACCAAGTTGGTTATTCAAGTTTTACGGAAAACTTGAAATAGGACATGAAATAAGAAACTAATTGTCATAACATCAAGGCACAATATATTCTCCTGTCTTCCCTTTTTGTGAACTTTGCCAGTAAATACAGTTGTAATACCTGTATTTTAATTAAAAATAACTGAAAATTAGAAGGTTAAGTGTATTTTTTTTCCTTTGGTATATGAATGTGTAGCCCAGATCTGCCTAACACAGCCAAACTTCAACTTAAACACCTTGTCACTTGGTTATGAAAAGCATGGAATGAAATCTTGGCTATATTAAAGTCAGTAGGACTTCAATTATCTTGCAAATCTGTGAAATTTTATAGAGCTAGTCTATGGTAGTTCAGCTGCAATGTTGATACCACAGTTTTTCATTGCATGTATTCTCTAAGTGTTTGGAAAGCAGCAAACTAATACATGAATAATGAGATATTAAATAAAGTTGGACATCATATCTGTACAGGGCTGGAGTCCTGATTTAAATACTAGGAGATGTTAGCATTAAATTCCTAGTAGACAAAAGGTAAAAAATCCAAATTTCAAATTGGTTTCAAAAGTTTTGTAGAACTCTTCACATTTTATGCACTCATGAACACATATGAAGGGGTAGGTATTTTTCAGAAGCGTGGGATTTAATGTAAGGATTTATAATTTTCAGGGTCTTTCATCAATTGTATTACCAAGGGGTTGAAAGTTGCAGAAGATAAATTGAGACTCCTTTCTGAGAACTGTCCTCTACAGGCAGTCCCATCTAACTTTGTCAACACTTCCAGTGTCCTTATTTTCTTCTTTCTATTCTGCCCCTCTTTTAAGAAGGACAAAAACCCTAGAAACTCTTAACAGACAAATATTATTTGACATTTATTTTAGTCTGAAATATCTAAACATGATAACGGAAGGAAGATAGAAGAATTATAAATTAACACTAACCTCTATGGGATATGCTCTTTTTATACAAATACCACTTAAAATAATGTTATGTGTACTTCAGAATTAGTAAAAGAAATAAAAAAAAATTACTGCTCACAACATTACTAAAGTGATTCATCCTATGGTGTTGTGTTACTTTGTTGTAAAACAATGCATCTACAAACAGCCAATTTAATTGAACTCAGATGTAGAAAGAGATAGCACAATATAGTTTTTGTCAATGACCAAGGAATTATTCACTGATTTGATTTGTTTTGGTCCTTGTACATCTGTTTGTATCTTCCACACTGAATTTATAGCTATATTACTGAGGTTGGTCTTTCTCTGGAAATGTGTCAAGTGTAACTATTTATTTTAATTTATTTACTGTTTGTATTAACATTGTGCATTTTTTTCTGGTAGTAAAAGTGTCTTGAAAACTAACTGAAAAAAAAATAAGATCTCTGTTAAAATATTATTTCCATTGCTTCAAAGTTAAAACCTAAATAGTTATCCAATGTTTTGAATCACAGTTGAATTGCTTTTGGCATTTTAGCATGGCCAGAGGCAAATTCATACATGGCCTCACTTGGCTTTTACTCACTTCAAAACTCAAGAAAATTCCTATCACAGCTGAAAAAAAGATGTATTTTTAATTTAATATTCTCCAGTGTTTAAATGACATAAATATTAGACTCTGGTGTTTCAATTGTGGTGTATTTATTAATATTCATGACTTTTTGGAAAGGTTTCAAAAAACTGTTCGGATTACTTTGCATCCCCACAA